>JALIGW010000001.1:120600314-120887814 GCA_023053685.1 Diadophis punctatus similis | reverse complement strand
TTTCCAATTTTTACCCTCTGCGCATGCGCAAAGCCTTCTGCGCATGCGCAGTGGGTCAAAAATCCAACGTGACATCGGTGCGCGTGCATTTCCGGACCGGTAGTGAAGGTAAGTAGATTTCACCCCTGGTTCAGATGGGTTTTCTCATTTTGTTTGTCTGACATTGTATTAGAATGAATGAACATCTTTAAACTGGGATTCAAGTCTCAATCACGTTTGTTGAAAATGCAGACCTATTTGTCATATTTGTCCAGTTCACTTCTTTCCTCCACTTTCTGACACCAATGGAGAAACCCAGGTATTAACATACTTGGGAATGAGATGAAACTATTAAAACTATAGAAGAGAATGTTTGCTACTTGTTTTAGCTGATGTAATTGAAGGTCCCACAATGAGAATGAAACTTAAAACCCTCATTCTAATCAATAGAATAGAATAGAATAGAATAGAATAGAATAGAATAGAATAGAATAGAATAGAATAGAATAGAATAGAATAGAATTCTTTATTGGCCAAGTGTGATTGGACACACAAGGAATTTGTCTTGGTGCATATGCTCTCAGTGTATGTAAAAGAAAAGATTTGTTCATCAAGAATCATAAGTTACAACACTCAATGATAGTCTGGGTACAAATAAGCAATCAAATCATATTAGGAACCAGTCAATATAAATCAGATACAAGCAACAAAGTTACAGTCATACATCATTAGTGGGAGGAGATGGGTGATGGGAACGATGAGAAGATTAATAGTAGTGCAGACTTAGTAAATAGTTTGACAGTGTTGATGGAATTATTTGTTTAGCAGAGTGATGGGGTTCGGGAAAAACTGTTCTTGCGTCTAGTTGTTCTGGTGTGCAGTGCTCTATAGCGTCATTTTGAGGGTAGGAGTTGAAGCAGTTTGTGTCCAGGATGTGAGGTGTCTGTAAATATTTTCACAGCCCTTTTTTTGACTCGTTCAGTATAAAGGTCCTTAGTGGAAGACAGATTGGTAGCAATTGTTTTTTCTGCAGTTCTAATTATCCTCTGAAGTCTGTGTCTGTCTTGTTGGGTTGCAGAACCAAACCTACTGTATATCATGCAAAGGCATTGTGGCTACAGATTAACACATCTGGCATAAGTGTCTATGGAGATTCTCAGTCATCCAGCTCATGGTTGTCCCAAAGGTGCTTTTTCAAAAAGTAATTGGACTTTCTTGCTTTTTCCTTGAAGACATTTTGATTCTCATCCCAGAAGCTTCTTCAGTTCTGACTGAATGTTGGAGATCTTTTTTCTTCAAGAAAAAAAAACAAGAAAGTCCAGTTGCCTTTTGAAAAAGCACCTTTTGCACCTCTTGCATAAGTACATTTATTCCCATAAGATTGGGTTGACATGTAGAGAGGCAAAAGGCCCTGCCCTGCTTGAAATACCTTATGTCAGCCATCCCTCACACCAATGTCTACATACTTGGCAAGGAAAGAAGGAAGGAAGGAAGGAAGGAAGGAAGGAAGGAAGGAAGGAAGGAAGGAAGGAAGGAAGGAAGGAAGAAAGAAACCCATCAAATTTATTTATCCATCAATATTTCTCAGGGAATGTACACTGACCATATAGTCTGTAGCCTTCACCTTCTTTAGACCTTTCCCCAACATTCTGGGGGACAGTACTGAAAGTGGTGGGTTTTTCAGGGTCCAACAATGAAAGTAAGCCAAGCAGCATGACCCCATCATCCCCAGCCATCCATATGAGAATGTCCTGAGAAAAAAACCTTTGATTTGGGAGTGAATACATCTTATGTATTTCTTTTTGGGGGGGAGGGGAAGGTCATGTCATTGGAATATTTAAGGGACAGATGCCAGAGGGGAAAAAATGCAATAGGATTTTTTAAGATTTCCTGTAGTAATAACAATTATCCCACCCCTCCAGGTATGGTTAACCCCCACCCTGTTGCTTTTCTGGAAGGCACTGAAAACGTGGTTTTGACAGTGGATCACGAATACAGATGGAACCAATCAAGTGGCTGATTTGATTTTGCTATTGCTGCCATGTGGGATAGGGTGTTTTTTTTTAAATGGGTTTTTATTATGTGATAGAATTTTTAAAATGTTGTAAGCTGCCTTGAGTCACCTATGCGTGAGTTTTGCGGCTATATAAATGTGTTTACTAAATAAATAAAATTATGTTAACCAAAAATGTATTGTGGCAGATCCAAAAATTAACCCCAACAGCACTACATGAAGAAAACCTTTTGGCCTCCACGCCTTGCTGCTTCCCCTGTCCAATACAGTAGTCCTCATTTAGCAACTGTCTCATACAATGACCAATTGCAGTTACAAAGGTCACGAAGAAGTATCTTTAAGACCAGTTTTTGGATATATTTTTTTTTACTATTGCAAGTCTGTAAAGCAAAGAAAAGCTGAAATAAGATCATAAGCACAGTCACGGTTTCACTTAGCGACTGTTTCACTGAGTTGCCAGTCCTAACTAAGGTTGTTAAATGAGGACTACCTATAATTTGAACAAAAGACTGAATCCCTGTACTAGACCCTATCCTTGGAGCCACAGGGGCAGCTGCAACCCTGTGGGGCTGACAACCCCTCCCCACTTCCCCCAGTGTTGAACATACAGCCTGTTCTCACACAAAGCTTTGCTTCCCTGGGGCTCTGAAAGAGAGAGATCAGACCAGGCTGTCAGTTATCCTCTACAATGGCTTAAATTGTTGACAGCTGCCATGCAACATCTAGCGTGTTTGTTTCTGACTTGTAAAATCTAAAACATAAAAGCAAGCTAAACTAAAATAAAAATGTCAGTAAGACATTTTCTCCCTCTCCTTAGCAAAAGACAGGCCACATTTTCTTGAGCTTTCAGACCTTTTTGGAAACATGAGGAAAACATATTTTTTCTCTTATCCCTTTTATCTGTCTGGGGAATATTAAATTCTACAATTCCCCAGATGATGGAAATGAACTCATTTTCAGTCTTAGCTCATATAACTTTATCCATTTGGAGAAGCAGAGTGAAAATTCCCTGTGAAGCAAAGATTTTTCTTAATTTTTTTTTTATTTTTCACAACTCCAATCTGGCCTATCTAAATATCTGTGGTTTCCCCCCCCCCCTCTCACTAGAAGTCCATTCATATCAACTTTGCCTCCCGTTAGAATGCAGTATTGCAGGCTAACTCTGCCCACAGTCTGCAGTTTGATCCTGAACGGCTCAAGGTTGACTCAGCTTTCCATCCTTCCAAGGTTGGTAAAATGACAACCCAGATTGTTGGGGGCAATATTCTGATTCTGTAAACTGCTTAGAAAGGTCTGTAAATCACTCTGAAGTAGTATATAAGTCTATTTCTATTTCTATTACCATCGTAATTATCATCAATTGCTAGGATACAAGAAAGTATTTTTTTAGTATGAGATTGACACATTTCCAGTAACAAGACATTGCACCTTTCCATATATGTAGTTATACTGTATAGACAGCAGTGTGTTCTAAATTAATCTTAGAAGGAGAAAAGAATCTTAAAAAGCATTTAAGAACAGTGCCATCTCATCTCAATGTGATAATGTTTATAAACCACCCAGAGAGTGCTGTAAGGCACTATAGAGCGGTATATAAGCCTAACTGCTATTGCTACATACATACAGAATCAAGTGACTTTTATTCCGAAGAAAATAATGATTCGTATCTTTAAAAAGCCTGAACTCAGGACACACAAGCCATTAAATTCTCATTCATACCAAAAACATTTTGATTAAGAAGTTTGTACAATGTGTTATTTATTTATTTCTCATGTGGCTGTAATAGCAAACAGCTACAAAAGTACAGGCAAAATCTAATTCCTACTTTTTTATAGAGATGCTAAATGCTCGTAAGATGACACATGGAGAGCTGCTGAAGGCTTTTCTGGCGACATCCAAAACCACAGAAAACAAAGAAATGTGACTCTGGGGGTGGTGTTCTGATAGTGATTATAAAATAGGCACATTTAGCATTTGACTTTCAGTGACATAGATTCTTTAAATAAGCAATGGTTGCTCCACTTAGAGCCGGGCGTTGGAAGGGCTGATGATGTCAAGGGATACTGCTCACAATAAAATAAAATAAAATAAATAATAAAATAAAATAATAAAATAAAATAAGGGATACTGCTCGCAATAAAATACCTTATTCCACCAGACTTGAAATATTGGGATTAGACAATTTACAACTATGTCGCCTCCGATCTGATCTAAATGTAGTTCATAAAATCATATATCAAAATGTCCTTCCTGTCAATGATTACTTCAGCTTCAACCGCAACAATACACGAGCACATAATAGATTCAAACTAAATGTAAACTGCTCCAAACTCGACTGCAGAAAATACGACTTCAGCAACAGAGTGATCAATGCCTGGAATGCACTACCTGACTCTGTGGTTTCTTCCCCAAACCCCCAAAACTTTAACTTTAGACTGTCTACAGTCGACCTCACCCCATTTCTAAGAGGTCTGTAAGGGGCGTGCATAAGCGCACCACTGTGCCTACCGTCCCTGTCCTACTGTCCTATTGTCCTCATTTATCGGAACTTTTTACTTACGTTATGTTTATACAAACAACTACTATTCTGTACATGTTTGACAAAATAAATAAAATAAATAAAATAAATAAAATAAATAAAATAAATAAAATAAATAAAATAAATAAAATAAATAAAATAAATAAAATAAATAAAATAAATCTAAGGCTTTGGTGAGGAAACCCCATTCTAACTCCCTAATTTCCTTCCTGCTTTGTAAGTCCTTCTTTCCTTCTGCATAAAGGAAGCCTGGACCAAGAACCGGAATAACAGAATAATAGAGTTGGAAGGGACCTTGGAGGTCTTCTAGTCCAACCCTCTGCTCAGGAAACCCCTGCTCAGGAAACCTGTTGTCCCACTGCTATACCACGTCAGACAAATGGTTATCCAATCTCTTCTTCAAAACTTCCAGTGTTAGAGCATTAACAACTTCTGGAGGCAAGTCGTTCCACTGATTAATTATTCTAACTGTCAGGAAATTTCTCCTTAGTTCTAGGTTATTCTTCTCTTTGATTAGTTTCCATCCATTGATTCTTGCCTTGCCTTCAGGTGCTTTGGAGAACCACCTCTATGGTCCTTCAATTCTCCCTATTTAAATTGTTCAATGACTTATGTGGGGGGAAAATGCATGTGACTAGACCTGACCCTGATATTTTAGTAGTTTAATGGAAACTCCTTCTATCTTTAGCTATGCCACATTTCCAGAGAGGCGAAGCATGGCATGGCCACAGTCTTCCAACTGGAGCATTACTTGGATGGCCTTCATAAACCTGTGCTGCATCTTTTGCTTTTGCTGAAAACATAAGCAGTTGAGACATCACTGAGTTTCCAAGCAGCCAAAAAATGGCAGTAAAAAAAAAAAGCATTGGAGGAGTTTCGAACGTTGGAACAGTTTTATTCAAAAAATGCATTTTGGGTACAAAAATTCCTGTAAGTAACTTTCCAGACAAGGCATAAAAATCACACTTTCTTTGGGAAACTCTGCTTAGGCGAGGCATAGGTAGAAAAAAATAGTGTGCAAAAATGTAAAAAAAAAGTTGCATATAAAATGAATGTAACAGAGGCAACCATATATAATGTTTTGGAAAATACGTGGAATCCCTATATTTAGCTATCACCAGAATATTTGGAAGACTTCGCACTTGGTAATGAAAGAAATGTATCCATTTGCCGGCTTGTCTATGGAGAAGTTTCAAAACTGAAGAAGCTTCTTGGATGAGAAGTGAAAAGTTTTCAAGGAGAACCCCCCCCCCCCGAAAGTCCAGTTGCCTTTTGAAAAAGCACCTTTGGGACATCCCACATTTCCTTTTCTTCACAACCTCTCTCCAATTAACCAGAAACCATTTTCTAAAAATCCTCTTAATGGGAACTGGGACCCAGCTCTATAAGAGTCCTAGATGATGTTCAAGCCAACATCTTTTGTTCAGACCTCCCAGCTGAACATCTGAAGTTTGGGAGCAATATTGAGCAGGCTGAATGTGCAAGCCAGTTTTCAATGAACGTCTGTAACTACTCTAGAGGCAATCAATTAACAACTGAAGGTATGACATGGCCAACCCACAAAATAACTAACACCAGTAAGGTAAAAACTGCACGGAGAGAAATTATTTTAACTGTTTTATCTCCGTTGCTTAAAATCTCTTTTTTTAACACTAGGCATCCAACCAGGCATTACATTCTTTGACTAAAGTCTGTTATGTTTTCAATTTTCATGCTCAAGATTTATAGCGTTGAACGTCTGTTTGATCTCTTTACCTTAAGTGTACATGAGCATCCATCTATTGATGATTATAGCAACCATTGTGTTGCCCAATGTTTGTAATAATTCATGAGCAAGGTTGCATGGATGTTCTTTTGCTGGCTTACTTGCAAATGCATTTACGCCTCTTCAGTCAATGAGACACTAAGCAGCTCGTTCTGATTGGCTCGGTTACATTCTCTGGACTAGCAGACAATCTGTCTGAAACAGAACATTGATGAAGGGTGGGAAAGCAGGCAGAGAAAGCATTCTGCTTAGATCTGATCCCAAGTCATCCACAAGCAGAAACTACTGAAGTATGAGCCAACGGGGACAAGATTGCTGTCATTTGGAATGGGAGCCATAAGATTCAGTTCCAAAGGCAAAGCTATGGATGAAGCTTAGACTTGGCCTTCATTTATTAGTCCACGCGGTATAGATAAGTTCTGCTTGCCAGCTGCCTTTCTCCCTAATCATTTTATTTATTAGAATGTGATTTGGAAATTAACATTTTTCCTTAGAATAAGCATCAATGTAAACTTGGATTTTTATTTTTTTAAAAAAGACAATTGGAGTTGTGTGGGAGGAGTGATCAGGACCAAAGGTACTATTAAAATAAAAGAACTATTTAAAAAATGCCATAATAGAGATTTTCAGTCTGAGGATTACAGAATTGGTGTTCAAGATCCAGAGGGTCCCCTTTCTGTATCCCTTTTCATTTAGTGATCTTATTTGGCAGCCGGTAGTATTGGCGCTAGAAATGGTCTAAGTAAGAGCAACTACTGCTCTTTTTCTTAACCTCACTGTCTTGGACTGCTGTAACACCTGTCTTCTCCATTCTGGTGGATTTTTAGATTTTAGATTTATTATTAGAGTTGGAAGGGACCTTGTAGGTCATCTAGTCCAACCCCCTGCTCAAGCAGGAGTTTCTACACCCTTTGAGACAGATGGCAGTCCAGTCTCTCCTTGAAGGTCGCAAGTGTTGGGGCTCTCACAACCTCCGCTGGCAAGCTGTTCCACTGGTTGATCGCTCTCACCTTTAGAAAGTTTCTCCTCAACTTCTAAAATCTACAGTACTGTACAGTCTATACCCATGATGGCGAACCTATAGCACGCGTACCACAGGTGGCACACAGAGACTTCTCTGTGGGCATGCCAGCTATTGCCTCAGTCCAGCTCTACCGTGCATGTGCGCGCGCCTCCCGCCCGCCAGCTGGTTTTTGGGTCTCTGCCATGCATGCGCGGGGGCGGGGCGCATGCAGGGCGCATGCGTGCATGCATGGGGGGCAGGGCACATGCGTGGTGGGGTGCTCGCATTGCATTTTGGGGTTAGCATGTGTGCATGCACCCCCCCGCACCCCGTTTTGGGCCTGGAAGGCCTCCTGCACCAACCTGGAAGCCAAAAATGGGTGACGGGGGGGGCGGGGCGCACGCCCGGGAAATATGTGTGCATGCAAGGGGGTGGGGCTCATACATGGGGGCGGGGCATATGTGTGTGAGGCGCTCGCATTGCATTTTGGGGTGCGCACGTGCTTGCGCGCTTTTGGCACTTGACAAGAAAAAGGTTCACCATGACTAGTCTATATAGAAACGGCTAGTTGTGCAGGATGGGCATTATAGGAGCCACAGCACAAACTGGGGGGACTTTTTCAGAGCACTGAGAAATTAAAAAGGCAACAGAATACCAGCAGAATATCACATACTATTGCTGGCCTTGAAAATGCATGGACTGAGGGTCTCATACCATCAAAAATGTTTGCAGAAAATTAAATAAGTAATAGTGAAGCCAACATACTTATCCCAGGCAAATATAGAATAGCTCGGGGTTGGGGGCAGGAAATGCTTGACATAAATATTTTCTCCCTTTTCAGGACAACCTATACACAGTTAAGTGCTTTGCACTGGAATTCAACTTTGCATGCACAAATTTTTGCACCTATGAACCGTTAGGGCTAACAGGTAGTTTATTTATTTATTTATTTGTGAGATTTATATACCGCCTCACAGTGCAAGCACTCTCTAAGCGGTTTACACCATTCAGCAATGTATATTTGTATTGCCCCCAACAATCTGGGTCCTCATTTTACCTACCTCGGAAGGATGGAAGGCTGAGTCAACCTTGAGCCGGTGAGATTTGAACTGCTGACCTGCGGATCACAGTCAGCTAAAGTGGCCTGCAGTACTGCCTCTAACCGCTGCGCCACCTCGGCTCTAACCTCAGTTAGAAAGGGATTTTTGCACTTAGGTCTCTTTCCCTATCTAAAAAAATTAATGTTGCATACTTCAAGGTAACAATCTTTCTATTGCTTAGACCAGGGATGTCAAACTCAAGGCTCGGGGGCCAGATCCGACCCGCGAGGTGCTTAGCTCTGGCCCGCAGTTCCGCCTTGGAAACAGCGAAGGACCGGCCCGCAGTGCCTCTGCCAGTGAAAACGGGCCCCCAATCTCCATTTTTGGCTGGGACGACCTCCTGCAACTCTCTGCCAGAGAAAACAGAGCTCTTTTTCTCCTGACTCTGACTTGTGCAGTTCGGGTTCTTGTTTTGTCTCTACAATGGAGGAGGCCATCAGCTTTAGGCAGACTTCTGCCTAAACTTAGATTTTCCTATCATTTTATTATTTCCTAAATAAGGCTCATCTGTAATTTATTTCGCACAAGCACAAGCCTCAAGAATACTTTGCTATTAAAGTTATACTCTGGATGTTTTTCTTTCTCCATGCATTCTTTTCACTGTATAAAGCGATCCATGATCTAAAATTTTGATCTACAGTGCAGTAACCAATAGTGCTTTTCTAGTGAAATAATCACCATCATTTTTGTCATGTTCAAGAACAGACTATATTATTATGCTGACTAGTCAGAATAAGTGCTTCCTATGAATAAATTAAAGGTACCCCCGAACCAGAGGTGGGTTCCTCCTCGTTCGGACCAGTTCTCCCAAACCGGTATCGGCCTCCTGGTGATGTCACGATGATGTCACGGATCTGGTTCAGTCGGTGCTGGTCCGTGGGCGCCGCCATCTTTTTAAAAAAAATTTTAATGTAATTTTTGTTCTTCTGCACATGTGCAGAAGCTGAGTTTCCGGCACTGCGCATGCATCGCCATCTTGTTTTTGGCTTTTTTAAAAAAAATAGTATTTTTGCGCGCGCGACGGAAGCGAACCGGCAGCGAGGTAAGTTAGAACCCACCCCTGCCCCGAACCCTATTATTCTATGTTCTATGAATGTAGAAATTAAAAGCAGATTAAAAGAAGAATATGAACACATGAATTGAATTATCTGCATATGTGTCCAACAGTTTCACAACAGGATTTTTCTTGCTTCAAGCAAGCTGTTTCCTAAAGGAGAATGGTCATTTCCCAATCATTTAAGTTTTCTATCAGGTTGCCTTTATTTACTGCCAAGAAACCGTTTGGGTAACAGTTAATAATCATCTGTCTGGACTACCTCATTGTAAACATTTCGGTGTTTCATCACTTCTATTTTATTTAATCCCCCTTGTCATCAAAATTTTATGATTGGAGACTTGTCTTTTTAATTACAGTTTAAATGTTGCTTTGCTTACATTTTATACTTCATTCTCTACAGCAGGGGCGGGTTCCTCTTACCTGGATACCGGTGCGCTGCATACGCATCATCACATTTCATGCGTGCACATGCTCGCTACGCGCATGTGTCCCCTCGTGTGATTTTGCTTCCGTGCATGCACAGAAAGCAAAAAATCACCGAAATCTCACGAGGGAACACGCGTGCACACGATTTTGGTATTTTTTTGCTTCCGCGCATGTGCGGAAGCAAAAAATTGCCAAAATCTCACACACGCGAGCATCCCCTCGTGAGATTTTGCTTCCGCGCATGCACAGGAAGCAAAAAGAGGCAATTTTTTTTTTTAAAAAAAAGTGCCACGCGATGGACTGGCAAAGCCGGCACTGGAGCCATCAGGCACAAATTGCGTAATCGGCAGGTCCCTACCGGAACGGTGCACTGGTAGGAACCCACCACTGCTCTACAGCCACATCTAGGCATTCCCAAACTGCCAGAAAAGCTAATTTGAAGGCAGGTCAGGATTTATTGGCAGATCTCTGGATGATATGCAGAAAGATCAGCAGGCTTTGAGACACACAGTTGTTAAACAAAACACAAGAATAGGACTCTCCTCCTGTCAATTTTATTGATAAAATGAAGGGGGGGGGGGAAAACCGTGGACAAATCCAAAGTGGATTTTTGTAGTTGAAGATTGTAAATTTTCTTCAATATTCAAAACAATTCCAAATTCTAACTTTAGACTATATGTGTGTCCCAGGTTCTGGTTTTGCAAATTAGACCCATTTCACACTATGCAATAATTATCCAGTTGGTCACGTTAATACCAGAAAATGAGCAACTTCAGGCAACAAAGCACAAGCAACATTGTACTGAGGTGTGGAAATATGTGTGTCCCATAAAATCCAGCTCTTTGGGGGCTTGTGAAGTTTATTATCAACCAAAATATGAGACAGCTTTAAATAGAAAGAGCCCATTTCTTTCCTGATAAAAAATCTCAGTGATGAAGAGACAGAGCTTAAAATGTAAAAAGCAGAAGTAAGACAGAGTGGTTCAACAGATGGGGATGTTTATACATGATTGCAAAAGAAAATATGTAATTCATTTGGAAATATTACTCTTATATTTTCTCAGTCCGTATGATTGGAATCAAGGTTTATTCTCATTTTGCCAGATCTGAGGATCGTTGATGTCACTTTTGGGCCTCTTGGCTAGGATTAAGGATAGGGTGTGAGAGGACTGTTGATATATAAAAATAATACATGATTCTGGGGATGGAACAAACTACTATATTTTACAGGAAGCCGAGTTCTGGAGGCTGTGCAGGGCTGCCCAATGAATAAAATAGAATTCAGATTCATTTTTCTGGGAAAGACTGAAATATGGAGCTCCCACAAGAGAAGGGTGTAAATCATTTGCCTTAACTTATCTAACGGAAGAGTGCTGAAGTTGGCAGACTAAAATAAATTTATCTGCATTCAAGAATGCATGTCCAATTGCCTACAAATGTATCCAACACTAACAGCAGGGAGAAATACTGTACAGTCTTATTGAGCTGGCAACTCAGAGGGCTGGCTTTAAAACGGCATGTTTTGAATATCATTCTCCACATTCCATCCTCTCCCTTCCCCCCTCCCCCAATATTTCTAGTTTCTACAATAAACTTGTCAGTATTTGCTTTTTAAAATTATCATGAGGACTAGTAACAGAGGTACTTGCAGCTAATGGCTACTTATGAAATCTCCTTTTCTGCTACAGAATGCCTCTCCATTTTCCCATTTAATCAGAGAAGAAGCTCCATCACATAATATACTGAGGAGTCCATATTTTGACTCTGCCTTTTAGAATCGGCATATTTTTTTATAATTAATATTTATACAATTAGACAAACCTTCATTTTGAATGATCAAAACTTAAATTCTTAGAGATGTGAAGGCTCAATGGAAAATCTCAATCCCCACCCTCCACCAATTGCTCAAGGTTTCATTTTTCATTAACTTTACAGACCCTGGAAGAATGGCTGGTGAAACTGACAGAGCTTGCTGAGATGGCCAAACTGACTTCTCTTATTACAGAAATGTCATCATTGACATATTCATCAATGACTGGAAACCCCTTATGGACTTTTTGTGTAAAAAAGAAAATGATTTTGTGACTTATGGTTCTGATTATTAGAAAGACTAAGTTATAGAAGCAAAGGAGAGAGATTTGAGTAGAATTGTATGTAGAACTGGCGAAAGGAAGATTGGAAGCTCTCTCTCTCTCTCTCTCTCTCACACACACACACACACGCACACACAAATTTTTCTTTTCTTTTTTTCTACCTCCTCTTTTCTTTGTCTTTTCCTCCTTTCTTTTCTTTTTTGCTTTTTCATATTTACTCTATTTTTTTTCTTTGAATGTATTTCTTATTATATATATATATATATATATATATATATATATATATATATATATATATATATATATATATATATATATATATATATATATATATATATATATAACATTTTTTTTAAAAAAGGAAATTGAATAATCTGTTCTTAGTCCTATCCCCTGGATCTTTTATACAGGAGAAGGAATTATTCTTAACAGCTCTTTTAAATTAGCAATTATTTAGTATCCCCTGAATCAGTAGTGGGTTCTAAATCCCATTGCTACCGGTTTGCGTGCGCGCCACTTCTGCGCAGAAGCGTCCCGAGTGGGTGGGTGGAGCCTCCTGCCGCCGCTACCAGTTTGCTGATCCGGGCTGAACCTGGAGCAACCCACCGCTGCCCTGAATTGAACATTTCATCCCAGGCAGCCCTTTCCACTACTATAATATCAAGAAATATTTCTTTAAACATTCCATAGGCTGCCTGAAAGGAAAGAGGGGATGGTGGAAGTAGGGACAATTAACTACATGAATAATACTAATTAAAGAATGAAACAATAAAAATAATACTTACTGCTATTTTGCCAGATTTTGATAATATTTACTTATGTAAACCCACCAGAAGTTCATCAGCAAAATACAAGCACCAAAGAGACAAACTTACCATCGAACAAGAAATCTGACACAGGTAGTTTTAGCCAGTTCTTAAATGCATCCTGACCTTAGTATCAACCGGGCACAAGATTCAAAATCTCAACAAAACAATCAAGCCAACATTAAGACTAAGCTCCACATCTGCTAAATTTCAACCAACCAATTAAAACCACTGTACAAAGATGTCTCTTTGAGAAATTCTACTTTTGCTTTTTCCGCTTTATGTGTGTACATATTGTGCATGTTTTTTGGGGTCCTTTGAGGCATAGCTTTCAAAATGCCTTTGAAATGTGGACTTGTGCAGGTTACCATGTCACTTGCTTTGAAAAACACCTTTCTCAGAATGCTGGTTGGTGCATAAGAGACTCTGGCTTTGGCTGCCCAAAAGGAAGAATGCGTCTGTCATCTCACTTTCCCCTCAGAGGGCAGAATGTAATTTCCAAGCTAAGGGGTTTCTTTCCTCTGGCAATGCCTCTGGCCTGTTGCTCCCAAAAAGGACGTTTGCATGTTTGGGACACTATGGAGAATTCCATGTCAGAATGGGAGTCTTGGCTACCTCTGCTCTAGGTAGGAAGCATCTACTGGGTACATCATCCACTCCTTAATGCAGTTTAAATCTCCTTACCTCAACACAGGCCTTTTCCACAACCAAGAACTGATGACCTTCCCTTTTGGGTTACACAGACTGACAGGCATGCATGTTGTCCCAAAGCTTTATCCAGGGCATAATGTTGGTCTGCCAACGTTTTGTTCTCTTCAGAGTTCCATTTTCTCTTGGAATTCCAAGAAGATAAGATCAAGTAGCTCAGTATGGCTGTATCCATGCTTAAGAGGTTTGCCATGAAACCATAAGACTCCGTTCCTGAGTCCGTTCCTGAGTCAAGAAGTCACACAGTTGTGTTTCTTCACATGCCTACATGACTACCCGTTCTTCAAGCAGCTGCTTGAGCAGCAAGTTGGTGTAAGGCAGTGCTTCTCAAATAGTGGGGCAGGCCCCCCTGGGGGGGCGCGGAGCGATGCCAGGGGGGGGCGCGTGACCCCGGGGAACGTGCTTTTTTTGCCGCAGGGAGTAGGGGTTTTTTGCACCGAACAATAGCACACAGCACAGAGCAGGAGATATGAAATGCAGATAACAAACACCATGGAAAAATATTTAACAGGGATGAAAAGAAAGGAGGAGAGAGACGGAGATAATGAGACAAACGTAAGTCTCCCAAAAGCTAAGACGAGGAAATATGATGAAGCATATATAGCGCTTGGCTTCACTGTGACTATGGTGGGAGACGAGGAAAGACCGGTATGTTTACTGTGTCTAAAAATGTTGGCAGTGGACAGCATGAAGCCAAATAAATTAAGGCGTCACTTAAACACATTACACCCCAATCACGCTGATAAGCCGCTTGAGTTTTTTCAGCGAAAACGTGCCTAAATATTGCAAACAATCATCCCGGTGGAGAGTTGGGGGGGTGCGAAATGTTTACTTCTTCCTAGGGGGGGCATAACAGAAAATAATTGAGAAGCACTGGTGTAAGGCAAGGATGACATATAAAAGACAAACGTGTTGAAAGCAAAAAGGACTCTATTTAACCCTTGTGTGTGTAAGGGTCGAGTAGGCAACACAACAGCAGCATCAGTTGAGGTGATACTGATTTGAGGAGAAGGTTCGTTTCTTTTTCATGCAATGAGGATTATCAACCTAAAAGTAGAATGTAAGTTGACTGCAAGTTTTATATCATGAAAGCATGAGAGCACATAAATGAATTTGTATACTTCGGGCGAATGTTAAAGATATAAAAATGAGAAATGTTAAGACATGCATAGTTTAAAATAATTTTTATTGAAAGAAGTAAAGATGGCTGAGTACAGGTGGTCCTCAACTTATAACAGTTCATTTAGTGACTGTTTGAAATTACAACGGCACTGAAAAAAGTGACTTATGACCATTTTCACACTTACAACTGTTGCAGCACCCCCGTGGTCATGTGATCAAAATTCAGATGCTTGGCAACTGACTCATATTTATGATGGTTGCAGTGTCCTGAGGTCATGTGATCATTTTTTTGGTGACCTTCTGACAAGCAAAGTCAATGGGGAAGCCCGATTCACTTAACAACCGTGTTACTAACTTAACAACTGCAGTGATTCACTTAACAACTGTGGCAAGAAAAGTCATAAAATGGGGCAAAATTCACTTACCAAATATCTCACTTAGCAACAGAAATTTTGGACTCAGTTGTGGTCATGTCAAGGACTATCTATATAAGAATATTTGTCTGTTTGTGTGTTTTCTTATATGAAACAGAGATTTCATCATGGCAGAAAAAGCAGAAAAATCAACTGAATGCATTGAGGATAATTTAAGAAGTGTATGTAGCAAGATAAGGAAAGATTCTTCCCCTGGAGTGGGGTGGGAATGGAGATTTTGCAGTACCCTTCCCCTGCCATGCCCACCAAGCCACGCCCACCAAGCCACACCACGCCTACCAAGCCACGCCCACAGAACCAGTAGTAAAAAAAATTGGATTTCACCACTGTATCAGACAGATTGATTCTGGTTGAAGGAAGCTTTATCTGATTTTAGATAAGTTATATCTCATATACTACTCTTGTAGATAAAAGACCTAAGATACAAGACATGAAAAGATTATGAGGAAAGCCTTTTATTGCAAATTTTAAAAATCAAACAATTCTTTTTTTTTGTCTAGGAATATTAATTCTATATGTTCTATAACTCATAACATATTACAGTTAACTTTCATGAAAAAAAAATCTTTACTGCATCCAAATTCAAAAGAATGGTACTTGATTTGAGTGACGTTTTAAGATATACAGTATATATAGACTGTATTCGTTACTGTGAGGAATATTCTGTATTGTGAGGAAAACATACCATTTGTGGTACATTTGATACCAAAACTGCTTCCTAGGTCAAAATGCTGACAGGACTTTGACGCTAAATAAAATCCCCAGTATTATCTCTCTGCCTTGATGAATTCTTTCACAAGTACAGTAAAGGCAATCAAATCCCCCAGCTGGAAGTAAACTCAAGTTTTTTTAAAAAAAATGCTTATGGTATCATTCACGGAAAACAATACATTATTTTCTGTGGAATGATACTGTTCCAAGAAATGCCCTAGGAATATTAACCACAGCCTATCAATATATGCACGTCAGGGAAAATACTGGCTTGCTTAAATACACATGAAAATTAATAGCTTTCCTGATCTGAACTCATTTTCTCATGCTCTTTGGATTACAGAAGGGTTATTCTTCTGGGGTTTGCACTCCAGGGATTAACATCTGTGTAAATGTGGTCATTTAAAAAAAAAAAGGTTCCAGGATGAATCCATGAATTGTTCTCATTGACATGAGCAGACACTTTCTCTTGGACAAGCCTCCTATGCAGGTGCACCAATGGCCACACACTCCTTGAAAGGGTTATTTTCTTAAGAGACTGTGCTGTTTGTCAGGCTTTTACTGGGAGGCCTTGCTGTTCTAAGCAGCTGCTGGGAACAGTTGCTTTTTAGCATTCATTTTTTTAAAAAAATTCAACTTCTCCATGTAGGACATTACTGAACACAAGCCTTCTTTTCCCAAGGCAACCCAGAAATACAAAGCATACATATTCTTTCTTTCTTTGCTTCTTGCTTATTTGCTTGTTTGTTTGTTTGTTTGTTTTAAATCTCACCTTAATTATTTTATAAATAACTCAAGGTGGTGAACATGCCTAATACTCCTTCATCTCCTATTTCCCCCCACAACAAAAACTCTGTGAGGTGAGTTGGGCTGAGAGAGAAAGTGACTGGCCCAAAGTCACCCAGGTGGCTTTCATAGCAATAGCAATAGCACTTAGACTTATATACTGCTTCATAGTGCTTTACAGCCCTCTCTAAGCGGTTTACAGAGTTCAGCATATTGCCCCCAACAATCTGGGTCCTCATTTTACCCACCTCAGAAGGATGGAAGGTTGAGTCAACCTTGAGCCGGTGAGATTTGAACAGCTGAACTGCTGAACTAGCAGTAGCCTGCAGTGCTGCATTTAACCACTGCACCATCTCGGCTCATGCCAAAGGTGTCACTAGAACTCACAGTCTCTTGGTTTCTAGGCCTTCACCTTTACCTCTATACCAAATTGACACATTTGTAAATGAACAACACTTTGTAAAAAAGCAGAAAATGTAAAATCCCTTTCAAATATGTTTCTTTCAATATCTTTCCCCCCCTAATTTTACCATCATTCCTAGTGTGTATCTTTAAGGCAAAGCATGTCTATTCAATATGTTTTGGGTTTAAGGGGTCAAGCTTAAATCCATTGCCTCTGTGAGTTTTCTATTAGCATTGCATGACCTACGAAATCCTATTAGATTATATATTTCTGTTTACGCTGTAGTGTAGTTCCATTAAGCCTATTCCTTTAGTGATAGTCAGCCTTATCCCTATGGTTGACAAATTTGTCTGAAAAAAGTTTATTAACCACACTCCCTAAATCATGCATAGCCGTCATCTTGCATTATCAAATGGTGGGCAATGCTGGACATTCCTTGAATTATTTGAATAATGCACGTGCCAATTCCAGAAGTATGTGTTTATTTCTAAATTTGATACTTAGCATTGTGAGAAGAGGGCAGGGAAAAGTATTAGAACTTTCCATATTTTGTAAAAAGGGCAATCAGTAAGTGGTTTATTGATTTTGGTTTTTCCACAGTAAGAGAATTGAAGTTCTATGCCTGAAAGAATGATCTAGTTCAGTGTTTCTCAACCTCAGCAACTTTAAGAAGTGTGGACTTCAACTCCTAGAATTCCCTAGCCAGCATGCTGACTTGGGAATTCTGGGAGTTGAAGTCCATGCCATTTAAAATTGCTGAGGTTGAGTCATACTGGTCTAGATTCTGGTCAAATCAATGTATCTACATCTTCTCTCCTCTTTCCTGAGCCGTTTCCTCAGCTTAGTGGAGTTTTCTCCCTTCGTGAGAAAATGAGAAAAGGTGAGTCTTATTTCCCTTGTTCTTTATGCTATTGTTGAGACAGAGCTGGGGGTTGCTTTAACCCCAGGTCACAATGAACAGACATCACAGTATGTTTGAAACTCTCCTGCCTTTATGTTCTTTTGTTCTGATGGCCAACTGACCTCTCACTGAGGGTTCATTTTTTGGGGCCACCAACTGCAATGTTTCCTTAGCAGCCTTTGTTTCTTCCCTCGGCCTCTGCTGTGAAGTTCAAGAATCTTTGCAATGAATGGTTGACAGAGGAGCCCAGCTTTTCCTTAATTATAATACAACTGAAGATTTTGTTTGGCACAAAACACAAACAGATCGCAATGTAGCCTAGGCAGCTCTATATGGCCCAGCTGAAAACGGTCTGTTTTCCTGATAGATTTGTAAATATTGTTCCATTTGCTGTATATTTAGCTTGCCTATAGAAGTTGCATTTGATTCCTGGTAACTTTGTGGACACATCCAGGCAGGTTTCTTGGCAACCGTCTGGAAGTGGCAATTGTTTTCTTCCAGAGTATTTGTTTTTTCTTCAAACCCTTTACCTTCAAATCTTTACCTTTAGTTTTGTCATTCCCTGGTACTTCCTTAACGAAATACAAACTAGGTCTGAGTTAGACTTCCTAGCCTAGAGTTGGTGGGCCAAATGCTGCCACTTTCTGAGCCAACTTGCCTAAATCCATCCATATATTCCTCCAAAACTTAGAACATAACACAGTACCAACATTGTCTGTTTTGTATGATTGCAGTTCATGGATGCTGCCTCTGAATTGGAAAGAAAAGATCAATATGAATGTTAGATGTTCTTTTAACTTTTGGCATATGAATGTTAGATGTTCTTTTAACTTTTGTAGTTTTTAATTGTTATATGATTTTATACTTATAAATGGATTTGACATGTTGTTAGCCGCCCAGAGTCCCCCGGGAGTTGAGTGGCATACAAATCTATTTAAATAAAAAATAATAAAATAAATATCGATAAAGGATAATATTTTTTTAGCTCAGGGTTGAAACGAAGAGTTCTTGGTGCTTTCTGAGTTTGGTTGTTTCTTTGCAGATGTTTCATTAGCCAAACTAGGTAACATCATCAGTGCTAATACTATTAACACTGATAATTTTACCTAGTTTAGGTAATGAAATGTCTGCCAGAAAACAACCAAGCTCAGAGAGTACCAAGGACCCATCAGAACAGGCCAGTCTTTCAGTTGTTAACTGGCCATGCCAGATTTATATATTTACAAGGCATACGTATAATTACATTAATGAACAAGTGAAAGAAATCAGGGAGGTTATGCTTCCTCCCATTTTCTCATATAATGAAGTGGCCTGAGCCAACCATTCTGGATTGGCCACTTCCGTTTGACACTTATCAATAGATGCATCCTCTGTTGAGTTAGAATGGACAGTAAGTACTAGGTGGCTCCATTCTCTAACATTTGCATCATTTGTGACCTACAGATGTCCCCTATACAACTATACCACTTCATTTTCTTGGCTATGATCACTGCCTTTTATTTCTTCCTTCCAAAGAAGTTGCATCTGTTCTTCTCTCTTGCTCTTTTTCAAGGATGAGGAACTTCTCTCAGGGAGACTAACTCTGGAAGGAGAAAAATGCTTCTTGGAGCCATTCAGAAGACCGTGAAATCTCCACATAATGATCAGCTACGTGTCTGAATGGAACCAAATATTATAAGGCTGGGAGGAATGTGTTTCCTCCTTGGCTGAGTGGATTGTGGAATGTGGACTGCTTGGAGTAGAGATTTATACAGCCGCATATGATCTTGTTTCTGTCCCCAAATTTCATATGTACAAAAATGATCTTTCTGAAATGTTGTGAAGGCTGAAATGGCCAATCAAAATGACAATGCTCAGGATTAGCTTTTTCTGGAAACTTTGCATGTCTAACCTTGCCAGTGAAGTGGATGAGAAAAAACAACTGAAAATAACGTTTGAGGGTCTGTTAGTAAGTAAATAACTTTTATTCAGAATGAAATGTTATCTGCTCTAGATGAGGTTGTGTACTCTCAAGTAAATGCAGATTTATAGTTTGGGAGTGCTTGTTGCTTATCTGTCTCTCGATTTTGAGGTGGTGGCCATGATAGGAAACTGGATATTGCTTATGATGGAGGCTTGTTTTGTCTCTTTTATCAGCTTCTCTTAAGGAAATCATCTTAAATTCAATATTGTCTTCCTGTCAGGTAAAATACAATAAACACTGGAAAGAGAATGAAGAATATACTTAATCAATGAAAGCTGTTATACTTTAATGTGAAATCATTTTGCACAGAGCTATGACTGACACCAAACTCTAATCTGGTAAAGTATTACATTTTGTATTTTTGTTGGCAACGTTTTAGAGCAGTATATAATAATTTTCATGAATTTAACCTGGATTTATGCTTCGTTTCCTTTTTAAGAAATTCAAATGAAAAACAAAAGTATATTGAGTCGATGTCATTAATTGCTTCATAATATTTCTATTAGCAGATTTTTTCCCCAGCAGGTTTTAGTTGAACCATTCCTGAAATATAATATTAGCCTGGGACAAAAGTTAATGAGAAAGCATAAGGCTTTGGAATAGGCATAGTTATAGAATTTACTGTAAATGAAAAATAAATTAATCAAGGATGGAATATTTCCAGATCTAGGATACCCTAAAAGTCATAGTCATTTATTCCTACTAGAGTTGAGCTGGAATCTATCCCTGCTACCAGGCCCTACAGCCTCTAGACCAGGGCTCCTCAAACTTGGCTATGCTGGCTGGAGAATTCTGGGAGTTGACGTCCACAAGTCTTAAAGCTGCCAAGTTTGAAGACCTCTGCTCTAGACACTGGGAGAAAACTTTGATTGCATCATTTGGACAGTCAGAAGCAGAGATGTACAACTGAAAATCATTATGATATTTAATTGGGCACCAACAAATAACTTCACCCAGCACTTCATGCAGATATTAAACACAAGTGGAGAGAGAATTAAGCCTTGACTTCCCTGCAATGTAAAGGTCTATAGTTTAACCTCTCTTCTTCCCCCAACTAACACTGACTGGAACTGGCTTGGAAGGTCAAACTGCTGAGTGGTGGCACTGCTACACCTGCCCCAGTACTGCCAAACTAGAAACAAAAAATAGAAAATAGGGGGAAAAAACACCTGTAGGCCACACATCCAAACAAGTTTCACTCATCTCTAAAGATGAATGAAAATGCAAGTTGGTTTTCCAAGGAGGAGTGGGAAAAATTGAGAATTTGCATCACCTCAGTCCTCGTTGGCATATGATATTGTGTGATTAATGAGCCAGTTTGATGTAGTGGTTAAGGCAGTAGGTTAGAAACTGGGAGATGGTGGTGAATGTCTATGAAGATTCTCGGTGATCCAGAGGTGCTTTTTCAACTGGACTGTTTTTCCCGGGAAGCAGTGAGTTCTAGTCCTGTGTTAGGCATAAAAGCAGGCTGGGTGACTTTGGGTCAGTGCCTCTCTCTCAACCCAATCCAACACATAGGGTTGTTGTTGTGGGGAAAATAGAAGGAGGAATATTAGTATATCCACTGCCTTGAGTGATTTATAAAACAATAAAGATGGGAAATGATAGATGATAGATGATAGATAGATAGATAGATAGATAGATAGATAGATAGATAGATAGATAGATAGATAGATAGATAGATAGATAGATAGATAGATAGATAGATAGTGTGTGTGTAGTTTAAGTGGCAGGGAAAACTACCTCATGGAAGAGAGTCATTAAAGTACCAAGTTTTTACCTGTTCACCTTCTACTGAACATAGTTCATACACATACAGGTAGTCATTGACTTACAGCAATTCACTTATTGACTGTTCAAAGTTACATTGAACAGCATTGAAAAAAGTGACTTATGACCATTTTTCACAGTTTTCAGAGTTTTCATTGATGATTTGACATGGCCATAATGGCATTTGTAACCCTCCCACACCTCTATATTCCAACTGTGAACTCTCTCATTGCAATTACGCATGAGTATTTAAATTTCCCACATCTAATTGCTATTGAGGAAGGGTTGAAGGTTAAGTAAACTCTTCTACCCCTGGCTGCAATTCCTTCCATTTGAGGCAGGTTTGGCTATATATTCCTTTGAAGCCAGGAATGGCATTTGCTCAACCCAATTGCTAGGAAGAAGAAGTTTGGGTAAGAGAGGCTGTGTGTTAGATGGGTGGTAGCTCCACACTCTGCATGCATTCTGTACATTTGTGATTCCCTACCAAGGACAATGTGTAGAAAACTGTGCTGTAGTTTGCATACAAAAGGATAAAACCTAGCCATTTGTTTGATAAGACTTCTGTTGCAAATAGAAGCAGCACATGTGGTCAGACCTTTCTAAATTACTTTTCTTCAGTAAGAAATTATTTTCTGTATAATGAGCTTCTCTGGATGATGGATGAACTACTTTATTTAGCGTGAGGTCTGTTTCACTGTAAATCAAGATCCTTCCTCACAGCTCAGTCTGTTCTTTCACCTGCTCGCTGTTTGGACTCTATACTCGACTGACAGCCTAATGTTATGGTAAAAAATGTCTTATAGTGTTGTTCTTTATTGCTGAAAGCCATGGGTAAATTATTCACAGGCAGCAAAATGAAAGAATGAGATTGGTATTCTAGTCCATTCCATGTATTAAAAACGAAGTTTTTTTAATCTAGCGTTCATAAATCTAAATGAAATAATATTGCTTATCTCCAAACACTCTTTTCAACATGTTATTTTTAACAGACAAGTACAACACTTCCAATGGGGAAACACAGTGGGTAATATTTATGTGAAACTTCCAGCCACCATGGAATTTTGCTGGTGTGGAATATCATGGCATTTTGCCTGGATCAAGTAACCAGCAGATTAACACATTAACACTTTGAAAAACATGTATGTACAATCTACTCTGAATGCAGTTTTAGACTTCTGTTAAGAATATCTATTCCCCTCAATACCAAACTGAAGTACTACTTCATAGAATTGTTCAAATGAACATGTTGCTAAAAATTTCAGCACATAAAACTGAAGGTTTTCCCACATCCCACATTTCCCACATATGTTATCCTTTAAAATAATTTGTCATTTTTTTCTATTTTCTGAAAAGGACTTTCAAGGTAGCCAGTAGCGCAATCACTTTCATTTCACATATTTTTAAATCACATTTATAACCTGCCTTTAGGTTGATGCGACACTCAGAGTGACTTCTAGCAATTAAATTATAATATATAAAGTTAAAAATTAAAATAATTAAATGAAAATAAAGGCAAGTAAAACAACACAAATTAGACTAAATGAAACCAGCATTCTTTCAGCTAACAGAAACTTTATGATAGAGAAGGGCTTTGGCATTTTCATGGATAGTGGGAGAATGAAAGCTGAATACATATAATTGGAAGTGCATTTCGTAGTCTGAAGGCCATATATACTCTCCTGAATATTAGATAGATGAGCTTCTGTAGTGGAGGAATCTTTAAAAGGGGAACTCTATATTGTTAGAATATAAGAACATAGTTTAATCATAAATATGGGAAGAAATGTTTTGCGGCATGAAATTCCATGCACAAGAATTAACTTTCTCAGATGCATAAAGCTGTACAGAATGTATGTACATACAGTACAGTGCTAAATATATAGAGGCTGGAAATGTTTTGATCAATTATTGTTTTCTGTGTAAGCCAAACCTGACAAATTGTCTTCATGATGGTTTCTTGGAAAGCAGTTTCAGTCTATGGGTTGTAAAGCTAGCCTTTTTTTCAACAAATAATCGTAAACTGCAATCGACAAAGGTCTTTGCTTTCATATATTTGTTAGCTTTTAAAGTGAAACACATGTTAATTCTAAAGAATTAACTGGAAATAGAGAAAATATACAGGTTTGATTCTAGACACAGATTATGTATGGTTTATTACAATGAAATACCATAATCCTTTATCAAAACTATTGCATAAATCTCTCTCTCTTGCTCTCTCTCTCTCTCTCTCTCCTCCCTCCCCTCTCTGAGAGAGAATATCATTTTGTGGTTCCTTTCCTTTCCTTTCCTTTCCTTTCCTTTCCTTTCCTTTCCTTTCCTTTTTCCTTTCCTTTTTCCTTTCCTTTCCTTTCCTTTCCTTTTCTTTCCTTTCCTTTCCTTTCCTTTCCTTTCCTTTCCTTTCCTTTCCTTTCCTTTCCTTTCCTTTCCTTTCCTTTCCTTTCCTTCTTCCCTTCCCTTCCCTTCCCCTCCCCTCCCTTCCCTTTCCCCACCCACCACTTTCTTTTCTTTTCTTTTCTTTTCTTTTCTTTTCTTTTCTTTTCTTTTCTTTTCTTTTCTTTTCTTTTCTTTTCTTTTCTTTTCTTTTCTTTTCTTTTCTTTTCTTTTCTTTTCTTTTCTTTTCTTCTGTGTTTCATTTAATGAAATAAATACCCCCTCTTCCACAAAATATATAGTGATCCCTTGAGGAAAAGCTTATCTTCTAAGATAATTGGAAGTTAAACTAAATTCAAGCAGGTTCAGAATTCTACAGTTCAGGATTTTTTCCCTATAGTAACCATATACTGTAAAGTGGATTGTGTTAAGCTTCTTGGTTAAGTGGCAATCTGAACCTTTACAAAACTCAGGCCTAATATGCTATTGGTTGCCTCATATAAACTCCCAAACACCATATAAACTCTCACATGAATACATGGATGATCCATAGAAAGAAATGCATTTATTTGTGAACCAATACTAATATATTTTCTCCACTGGACAAAATATGGGAAAACTGTTAAGTAATATGGATTATAATGTTTAGTTTTATAGATCCTATTAAATTGGCAGTAAATATGACCTGATAAGGAATAAATAGTATATTTCAGAAGCAAATAGCTAAATCTACCCATTTATTGGTATGCATAAATGGCAGTCCGTGTAACAAAAGATACAAGTTCACGAGAGCTGCTAGAAGATCTGTAGATCAGATTTCTTGTTTATGTTACTGGTAGTACAAGCACAACATTCAGAGTCAAACAGGAATTAAAAAGAATTTTCACTTCCTATCAGAGCTAGGTTTTTTTTTTCCAAAAGGTTTACCCTTATTTTTAGAAGCCTATTTAATGATTAGTCTTAGGCTACCTCTAAAACAAAAGATTATACCACGAACGTTGTTGTGACACCAGGTAATTCATGGTAAACCCTGCTTTGGCCCACAATCAATCTACATTCACAAATTGGAAAATTTATTGGACTTGAGAGCCACTGATTGTAATGGGCCTCACAATCAGGAGGTTGTGAGTTCAATCCTAGGTAGAGGCAGATGTAAGGGTCTCCTGCTTCGGCAGGGGGTTGGACTAGATGACCTGCAAGGTCCCTTCCAACTCTGTTAATCTGTTAAAAAGGATATTCCCCCCCCCTCCATTCAATCATGTCTGAGTCTCAGAAACTGCCTGAACAAGTTCCTGCAGTTTTCTTGGCAAGGTTTTTCAGAAGTGGTTTGCCATTGCCTTGTTTCTTGGGCTGAGAGAATATGACTGGCCCAAGGTCACCCAACCGGCTTTGGGTCTAAGGTGGGACTAGAATTGCCAGTCTCCCTGACCGTCTCCCTGATAAGTCTCCCTGATAAACCTGATACTTTAACTACTGCACCAAACTGCCTCTCTTGTACACATAGTCCTCGACTTATGATAATAATTGAGCCCAAATTTTCTGCTGTTAAGTGAGTTTTGCCCCATTTTATGACCTTTCTTGCCACAGTTGTTAAGTGAATCACTGCAGTTGATAGGTTAGTAACTCGGTTGTTAAGTGAATCTGGCTTCCCTATTGACTTTGACAGAAGGTCACGAAACAAAAGAGGAAAAAAAAACCCTCTAAAAAAAATCCATGGATGGGGCAAACAGATTTGGATTATACAAATCAAGATGGCAAATCATAAGATCAAAACAGTATTATCATCTGTTTCTGTACAGAAGAAAATTATACAAAATTTTAAATGTACAAATATAAAAATATACTACACTCTAATATACAAAGCACCATCAGTATGTATTTATACTACATAGATTTACATAAAGGCAAAGCTATATTGAACATTAGTCTGATTTTCAGTTCCAAAGCTCTACAAATAATTGGAAATTTCCTTAAAAACTTTCAGTTTTGCTCCTCACATATGCCTGCATTTTACAAGTATTTTTTTTTTGCACGTGCGATTTTTGGAAGTCAGCTCCCTGCAACTTCTTAGTTTTCATTCCTCCCCACCCTATTTGTAATGAAAGAATGCTACTAAAGCATACATCCTTGCAGAATTAGAATGATTTTCATGGGTTTCAGATGCTCTTTTTATTAAAATAAAACATACATTGAAAGCATTTCCCTTTAAAAAAACAGATTTTCATGTGGTGTTATTTTTTTACTTAGTTTTAACATCATATGCTACCCAGAGTTGTTTTGAATTGGGCAGCGTTACAAATTTAATAAATTAAATATCTTGAAGAATATTTAAAATAATGTTTGCTTATCATCACAATAAGGTGTACTAAACAATTTAAGTATATATTCAAATATCACTATATTTTTTGAAAAAATGTACTCCTACTAATTTGTCATTTGTAAAATCTAACTATTTAATACCCTCAAAAATACTAGTTCCTAATACTTTTTAAAGCATTATGCAGAGCTACCTCACTTTGGGCTCACATAATTTTTTAATATATCATTACTATCGGTTTTCACAAATCTGATTTGTTTTTTACCTCCAAAGAAAAAGATCTCAGGATATTGTTTGATATTTGAGTTGTGAATGCTCCAACACTGGAAGTTTTTAAGAAGATATTGGATAACCATTTGTCTGAAGTGGTGTAGGGTTTTCTGCATAAGCAGGGGGTTGGACTAGAAGACCTCCAAGGTCCCTTCCAACTCTGTTATTTTGTTTTCTGCTACCAACTATCTATAATTATGTTAAACTACTTGTTGCTTCATACAGCTGCTTCTCATATTCACCTCACTGTAAAAAAATGATGAGATGCTCTATGATCTGTTTAGCTGTCAAAATGGCAGTCTTATATTTAAAATATGTATATTTGTTAAATGAAAGGTCAGTGAAAAGTTGCTCTAATTCTTGGCTTTTTGCCATGCTCCAAAATAAATTCCATCTGAAGTTTTGCCAAACTTGTCAGGCTTCATGCAGTCACAGCTGCAAATCTTGGCTTTCTGGACACTTATCCCTTTATTCAGGAACAGGTACTAGCCAAAAGTCTCCTCATCTAGACATCGTAAGTGTGGGCTCTTCATTGCAGACCAGAGTGAAGCCATATACACAGGTAACCTTTGACCATTATATTATATTGAAGTCAAAGCCTTTATATAGATCTGTGCTCCTGAGTTTAAATTCTAGGCATTTTCAATGAATATGAGTGAAAGTCAATGAATATTGGCTGTTCTCTTGATGATTTTGGGAGGCACCCAGAGGTGGGTTCCTCCCAGTTTGGACTGGTTCACCCGAACCGGTAGTGACCCGCTGGTAACATCATGATGACATCATGGAATCGGTTCGGTCGGTGCCGGTCCGTGGGCACTTTTTTTTTTGAATTTTTTGAATTTTTTGAATTTTTTATTTTTTTAAATTTTTTAATTTTTTTTTCTTTTGAGCATGTGCAGAAGCTGAGTTTCTGGCACTGCGCATGCATCGCCATCTTATTTTTGGCTTTTAAAAAATTTTTAGTACTGTGCATGCACGCACTCACAAAGTGCGCCCGCCCCCACGAGGCGCAGCCACGCAGCACAGGAGGAAGCGAACTGGCAGTGAGGTAAGTTAGAACCCACCCCTGGAGGCACCTGATCTTCATTGACATAATACTTCTCTGTAGACTTTGAACTGTTGGTTCCTTTCTTGCCAGCTTCATTCCTTACACCAATATCTTTCCTTTTTTTTCTCTCCTTCTCTTTCCCCTCTGAATCTGGATGTGCCAAGAATTTCTGCCCTTCTCTCCACCTGGTTACTGGGTGAGCAAGGTGGAGAAACGGTTTGGAGACAAATGTGTTCCTCTTTCTATTTCATTTTCAGCTGAAGCTGATGAGATCTTCCCCTTTTCAGATTTATCTATACTTACCTCTTCCAAAACTAGACAGCTGAAATAGGGGCATTACCACCTCTTTGATTTTCTTTCCTTAAAAAGCCCATCTTTCATAACTCTTCAGAGGAGTATATTCTCTTTTTCTCACAAATGTGTTTCCAAACAAATCTTTTTTCCCTTAACAGCCTGATTGTATGATAAAGTAGTCTGGGATTGTGCTGGTATTGCAAATGCAAATGGAGTATGAACATCATCGGGCACTTCCCAAGAATGGTTAGGGTCTAGGTAGCCTATCCAAAGAATCAAATATTTTATTCTGCCCAATCTGTGCTCTGAGCTCAAAATAAAATTCTACTTTGAATTCTCCTCCTCCTTTTACCCCCAGCCCCAATAACACATAGATGTTGATGTGGGACAAAGGTTAAATTAAAAATATTTCAGGACTAGGAAGAAATGGCAACACACACACACACACACACACACACACACACACACACACACACACACACACACACACACATTTTTCAGCGTGGCTAGAAACTACAGATAAAAGACTGCAGGACTGATCTATAGATTTATAGGAAATGGTCCAATAAATTTAACATTTAGCTTAAATGGTTGTATGGAAGAAACGTATGCTAGAAAACTAGGTATGACATCCTGTAATGATGGGGAGGGATTTTATGATCACGACAGTCAAAAGAGTACTTGTAGGAAGATTTAGCATGATTCAGAATAGCAAAATAACAGAGTTGGAAGGGACCTTGGAGGTCTTCTACATTCTGCATTAAAGAAATTGCTCCAAAAGCTTACTTTGAAAGAATCACTTGTACTCTCTCACACATGTATGTGACTCAGTTTGCAATATTTATATATTGCATCAGCCTTCCCTAACTGTCTTTACATCTGGAGAACACCAGATTGGGGAAAGTTAGATTAATCTGAATAAAGGGGTTTTTTATATGTTATAGCCTCAGCATGAAAGTAGCTAAAAGTGTTCTGGTACTTAACATTTGACCTCCTCTAAAACATGAGCCAAGTGCTATGATGCAAGGACTTTACTTCTATGTTACTCAGATATGGCAATAGCCAAAAAGTATAGCACTTTAGGATTCTGCTTAAAGTTAAATTGGAATTAAGGCTTTTTGATCCTCATCTTCAGCTTTGCTGCTTTCAGAACGAATGGACAAGATAGTTGCATGCACAAGATTCATGGAGGGACTATGCTTCAGATTTCTTGATATGATCAAATTATTAATTAATGTAAAATTCAATTTGCTTTTCATCTTTAGAGATTGGGGAAAAAATGACTAAGTCAATGTACTTCCTCAGTCCCATGGAGCCCTGGACACTATCCATCAAAGGTTCCTTTGATGCTAACTTCTTTCCTGACCCATAAATGCTGTCTCTCCTGTTTCCAGGTGTTCTAATACAAGATTTTTCTAATGCAACATAGTTTCTGCCAAAACTATGACTGGCAGCCCTTAATTGGGAAAAAGAAAATATTCCTCATGTGTTAGAGATCCGGCTGATAATCCACCAAGATCATAGAAGAGCTCAGAAAGGAAGTTGAACAACTTCCAATTGAAAGTAAGATATCAAGCAATACAGTTTTGGCTGCTGAGATGCTTAAACATCCTTGTATCGGTTCAGTGTGATTTCCCAATAAGATTCCCATCTGGTGAAAGTAATATTAGTATCATTGTGGATAGGTTTTCACAAGCAATTAAAATAAAGGTGATCACCTGGGAAAATGGTAGGCTATCATTGTTTCCAGATAAAATTTCTGGAAAACACATGGCAAAAGGGAGGATTTGACTATGTTTTCCTATATTATTTATTAATTCAATGTATATAGCATGTGACCCAGAGCATTGTACACAATTAAAATGGAGTATTTATCTATCTGCTTATCCCTGGAGGTGATTCAAACAACCAGAACAATCCAACTGATCTTGGGGGAATGAATTCCATAGTGACAGAGAAGGAAGTAAAGGTGGGTTGGAAAGTGGAGACCATGAGGAAAAAAAAACCACCTGCATAATCTTGACCACCAAGCAGCTTTTGTAGAAGTGTCATGAAACTACCCATCTTTGGTAAAGTGACCAGATATTTTTTTTTAAGCGGGACGGGGGGGGCGCCTGGGCGCCGCCATTTGTTTTGCCCTCTGCACATGCGCAGAACGCTGCGCATGCGCAGAGGGCAAAACAGCAAATGTCGGCGTCCAGGTGAGGTGGGGGGGAGGGGGGGGGGAAGCGGGAGGGCGCTTGGATGCCTGCAGCTCGCGACAGGTAAGCTGCCGGCTGCCTCCTTTCCCCATCTCCCGCCTCCCATTTGTTGCTTGCCAGCCCGGCCGAAGGGAAGGCGGGAGGCGAGGAAAGGCCTCCCAAAAGGGAGGCGGGCTCCCGAAGCCTCCCCTCCTTTCGGGAGGCCTTTCCTCGCCTCCCGCCTTCCCTTCAGCCGGGCTGGCAAGCAACGAACGGGAGGCGGGAGACGGGGAAAGGAGGCAGCCGGCAGCTTACCTGCTCCAAGCATCCAAGCGCCGTGGTCTCCCGGTCGCCCGCCCGGCCCCAGGGCAATGGCGGCAGCGAGGCGACGGGGGGAAGAAAGGGGAGGGGGACGAGGAAGGGCTGTTTGCGCCGCTCGTAAACTCAAAGCGGCGACGGCTCCTCGTCCCTCACCCCTCCCAACTGCAGTGGCGCCTCCGAGGGCGGGGCTAGGGATGGGGCGGGGGAAGGAGAGGAGGAGCAGCCTCCCTTCCCCCTCCCCGCAGCTTCCAGCCGCCGCCGGAGGAGTCAACAACGCGGGACGCCCGCCCGCTGCCAACGCCGCCCACGGCCGGCCCGAACTGAGAGGCCTGCTGCCTTTCAGGCCGATTTTTTGAAAGAATGCCCTAGTCGGGCAAACTTTGAAAAAATCGGGACTTTTTAGAAGGCGGGCGGGACGCGGGACAAATGGTGAAAAAGCGGGTCTGTCCCGCCAAAATCGGGACGTCTGGTCACCTTAATCTTTGGGGAATTAAGCAGCTGTTCCCAAGTCATGTAGGAAGTCAGGACTCCCCGCCCCGCTACCTAGAAAGAAGGCTTTCCTAGGATAAAATCATTCACTTCTTTCCACTACTAGGAAAACACTCCAGGCAGTCCCTCCAAAGTTAAGTTTTATGAATGAGATACTTATGCATCTATTGAGAAAACTGGAGCATTCCATTCAGTATCCATTTACAGAAATCCAGGCCAGCCTATTCACAAACAAAACACCTTCAACCACAGCTCCGGCAGAAAGCTGAGCTGATGGGATTAAGAATTTACAACCCACCCAAATTCTAAGGACAGGACATGGCCTTTAGAACATAATAGGATTTACCCACCACCATTAGAATAGCAAAAGACACAAGGCTTACTACTTTGCACAACCCCCTGGAGCATCTCAATCACCAAATCCCAGAATCCTATAAAAATCCATCCACTCACTCAGTCATTTTGTCAGCCACCCCAGAAACATGCTGCTGTCACTGAAGTTTCTGGCATCCAAATAAAGAGATCATCTTTCCAACCAGCCAGCCTCCATTTTATTTTAAGCATCTTTCTCCCGGCTTGGAACCAGAACCGATTTTTATTCTCAGAATTAGAAATAAATAAAGAAGATATGCCTGAGAAAGGAATGTGTTTTGGCATATCCTACCCATCCATTTACCCACCCAGCTAAACTTTGAAAAGAATTGGAAATGTGTGCTGCAATTTGAGGATAAACATGTAGCCCAATTGTGATGCTCATGTGCATGCACGCAAGGGCACACACATACACACATTCACATAAATAAACAACAGTGGAATGTAAAATAGATATACTTACCTGCCCAAGGGGCCTACTTGGATCAATTTATTCTCAACACATACCATCAGAATGGTATATCATCAAAATTTGAATGGCATCAGAATCATAAACCTATAGAGCAGTGGTTCCCAACCTGGGGGTCGGGACCCCTTTGGGGGTCGAATGACCATTTCCCAGGGGTCGCCCCAGCATCCTCAGCCCCCCCCCCACTGCCACAAGCCTGGCCATATCGACTCAACTTTCCCGAGCCCTCCGATTGGTCGGGAGAGGTGCCATTCGGTGAGAGGCGTTTGTGAGGCCTGGCGGCCGAACTTTGGCAGCATCAGCTAAGGGGCCAGCTTTGCTTTGAATTCTGGGAGTTGAAGTCCAGGCACCTTAAAAGTTGCTGAGATTGAGAAATATTGCTGTACACTTGTTGGTTATCAAGTCTAAATACAGAAGTAGACTTGTTGTGGAAGATAATATTCCTTGTGCTCTTGCAAAGACTGGCCCGAGAATTTCTGATCTGGCATAATTACATATTGTTTTTGTGATTAATCACTATGCTTTAATTATGTTCAATTTGTAACAATGAAAATACATCCTGCATATTAGATATTTACATTACGATTCATAACAGTAGCAAAATTACAGTTATGAAGTAGCAACGAAAATAATTTTATGGTTGGGGGTCACCACAACATGAGGAACTATATTAAGGGGTCGCGGCATTAGAAAGGTTGGGAACCACTGCTATAGAGTATGTTCAAATATTAACTTGTTTTAGGTTTGACTTAGAAGCAGATTTGTGGCCCAAATTAAACAGAAAGTAAGGGAATTTGAACAACTTTTGGATTTTTGGCTGAAGTGGGAGGGGCTCCAAAGATTGTTGCATGTAAGTAGCATGGAATGGAGAGCTTAATTTCTTTTTGCAAAATATTTGCAATACACCCAGAATAAATCTTGTATCTTTTCAAAGGACAGAGATACTATTAAAAAAAAAATACAAATAAGGAGAATTTAAATGAGGGTGCTACATCTTCTCTGATATCTGTAATTGCCTTCAAGGAGTTTGCCTCCTCAGCGTGTTCTCTCCATAGTTGTAAGATCAGAGAGGGTGGAGAAACTATAAACATGTTTGCTTACAAGGCAGTGGTGGGTTTCAATTTTTTTTTGCTGAGGGTTCTGTGGGCGTGGCTTGGTGGCTGTGGCAGGGGAAGGATACTGTAAAATCTCCATTTCCTCCCCACTTCAGGGGAAGGTTACTGCAAAATCCCCATTTCCTCCTGATCAGGAATCCGGGAGGCAGAGAATAGATTGGGGCGGGGCCAGTCAGAGGTGGTATTTACTAGTTCTCTGAACTACTCAAAATTTTCGCTACCGGTTCTCCAGAACTGGTCAGAACCTGCTGAAACCCACCTCTGTTACATGGTCTCAAGGGAGATCTCAGCTGTAGAAGGGAATATAGCAAAAGGCATCCAGTCATCTTGCCCTAATTTCTGAAATTAAAATATTTCTGAATGTACACATTATTTTCTGCAAGGATCATGTCACTATAATCTGAATTTCTGTAGCCAACCCCTTAATCCACCAAGATATTCTACAAATATGGCTTGGGAACCAGTGTTGCTTGTTTTCTCTAAAGGTATTATATTTGTCCAGGAGGCCTGGAAATTCGGAGTTCACAGTAGATGGCAGCATCTAGCTGATCTTGGCCATTTGAACGCTGATCAGGGTGACATTTGGTTAGTACTTGGATGGAGTCTTCCAGAAAATTCAAGAGCTGGAATTTTTTAACTGGAAAATTGAAAAAGCATCCTAGTGAAAAAGGCAATAGAAAGCTACTTCTGAACTATAACCAAGAAAGCAACATAGATGTTTCTTTTTTGTCCTCAGAAGGCTGAGCTCAGTTTGAGGGAACATTTTGCATTAGGAAAGTTCAAGATGGAGGAAGACTGATATAATGGATGCAGCATATTCAAACACATGCACGTCAGTGCATATCATAAAAAAAGGCGTCTGAAAGGCAAAATTGTCACTCATGCTTCTCAAACATCAGAGTGAACATTTTCTTTACCTGTAAATTGAATTCTTAGGTTTCGAACCAAGAAAACAGGCCTGAACAAAATCCCATCTTACTTCTTTTTGCTTTGCCTTTAATGTAAAAAGAGGAGTTTATCCTCTCTTAAGGATAAACTGTGCTCAGAAAATAATAGACCTGAAAGTATGTGTGCTCATGTTCCTTTAACCTTGTGATGTCAGGTGGCAATATTTCTCATCAGGGAATTGTGTGGTTGTGGTGGCTGCTGTTTCGCCCAAGTCTCTGAAATTGGAAGGTGGGTGATACGGTAGTAAGTTGTAGTCGACTTACAACAGTTCGTTTAGTGACCGTTCAAAGTTATGACACTGAAAAAATTGACTTATGACCGTTTTTCACAGTTATGATCTTTCTAGCATCCCCATGATCATGTGATCAAAATTCAGAAGCTTGGCAACTGGTTCATATTCATAACCATTGCTGTGTCCCAAGGCATTTGATCACTTGGCTTTTGACAAGCAAAGTCAATGGGGAAGCCAGATTCACTTAACAACCAGGTTACTAACTTATCAACTGCAGTGATCCACTTAACAACTGTGGCAAGAAAGGTCACAAAATGGGGGCAAACTCACTTAAGAAATGTCTCATTGAACAACAAAAGATTGGGCTCGGTTTTGGTCGTAAGTCAACCTGTACAGTGATTTCAACAAAATGGACTAGGCTGATATATTAGCTCTTTTCATTTTTAATGTTTGGTTATTTATAACAAAATAAATGTGTATAGTTTTGCAGAATTGAATGCTTCTGTTTTATAGATTAATTTTTAAAATACTGCTGAGACTGGCAATTTTGTTGCTCACTTTTGAAGACATAATCCATGGGAGTTTTCTGGACTCTGCAAAAATAGGGCTGGAGGTTTCACAGACCAAACATTTCTGCTTTAAGCCAATTCTAACATTAAGCAAAGTTGCCACCTCACTGCTCATCTAGGGTACTGTTGAGGACCCAACCCAGGGGTGGGTTCCTCCCGGTTCGGACTGGATCAGCCAAACCGGTAGCGAGCCGCTGGTGACGTCACTCTTGGTGCCCTTCTGTGCACGCCACCATCTTTTTTTCATATTTTTTGCAAATTTTTCCCCTTCCGCGGCTTGAAAAGGGCCCTCCCGTCTGCCTGCGGGTGAATGCCGACCTTTATTTCTTCGCCTGAAGCACAGCTGACGAGCTCCTCAGCTGTGTTTCGGGCTAATTCCTGCTTCTGAGCATGCGCGAAAGCAAAATAACATGAGGGGACGCGCGTGAAACATCGCAATGCGAACTGTGGCAAAGATAAGTGGAACCCACCCCTGACCCAACCATATGTCTATTGTTGAGCTAACATTCTCTTTCCTGTCTGGTTTAATAGGGGCAACATTTGGCTATTATCTTCAGACAGCTTTAGGCTGGTCCTATGTAGACAAGAGATTCAAGGAAATCTTCATGTAGTCAGGAGTAGCAAAGCTCAGAATGATGTGCCAGGAATATAAAATATAAGAATCAAAGCAGCTGTTCTGTTGCATGGACAATGTGGGGAAGCAAAACTGAGAAAAGGTAGAAGAGCTTTATACCTTCTTTGCATCTGTTTTCTCTCAGAAGAGGGAGAAAAACCTTTTATAATGTGATTTGTGAAAAGGGAGGAACATAGCTCAGGACTAATAAAGGTATAATAAAATGCCATTTTGTTGTTTGCTGCTTTAAGCAGCCGCTCCAGGATCTTGAGAATAGTCTGCTCTTGGCAATTATAATGAAAAGAAAACACATTATTAAGTTTCTCCTGTGACTGAGACCCTGGCCTTGTGACAGGCCAATGCAATTCTTGCCTCGCCTCTACTTTATGCAAGGTGAAAGCTGCATTTTATTCTTAGTTAGTGGATTACACTTGGTGTATCCTTGTATTCTGGTCCAAGTGGCACTATGGTTTAAAAGTGACCTTGAGAAATTGGAACAGATAGAGATAAGAGTGCTGAATGCTAAAGAATCTGGAACTTAACCTTTATGAGGCCATTAAAGTATCTATGCATCTTTAGCTTGCAAAAAGGAAGGCTACACCTCTGTTGGTGCATGATAAAGCAGACTTGTTCTTTCTAAATGTGAAAACAAAATAAGAAGCAATGGTTTGAAAACAAAAGGAAGAATATTCAAATGTATTAGAAGAATGTTCTGATGCCACAAACTGTTCAACATTGAATAATCTGCCTAGAATGATTTTGCTGGAAGTCTTCAAATGGGACTGGAGGATGAGTTGATTCCTGCATTGAGGCAATGTCTGAACTAGACAATCTGTGAGGTTCCTTTCTAATCATATATCAGAGGTGGGTTCCTCCCAGTTCGGACCGGTTCGCCCGAATCAGTAGTGACCCACTGGTGATGTCATGATGATGTCACCGAACCAGATTGGTCAGTGCTGGTCCATGGGTGCTGCCATCTTTTTTTTGAATTTTTTTTGAATTTTTAATATTTTTTTTCTTCTGCGCATGCAGAAGAATTTTTTGCAATGTGCATGCATGCGTGCGCGCGGCCACACAGCTCAGCCACATGGCACAGGAAGAAGCAAACCGACAGCAAGGTAAGTTGGAACCCACCCCTGTCATATATATTGGGTGACACTAGATTTCTAAATAACAAATCTGTGTTTCACTTCAACCTAAACTTTGTTTTTCCTGTGCACGACTTTCCCCGAAAATAATTGCCTGAGGAGAATGAATAAGTTGCCCCCAGGCCCTGAATTGAAGGTTGTCATTTTGTTTTAACTATAAGGCAGGTTTCAGTCTTTGTTTCTAAAGACATAATTATCTACCTGCTGTACGGTTCACCTCAGTTTGTCCTTTTCACAATTTTTGTGCCCAATTGATGCTAATTTTATTAGCATGACAACATGCCTTTAATAAAAGCAGTAGGCAAAGAAAGTTGATGACAGTGGAACAACTTGCCTCCAGAAGTTGTGGGTGCTCCAACACTGGACGTTTTAAAGAAGAGTTTGGACAACCATTTGCCTGAAATGATATAGGATATCCTGCTTGGGTGAGGGGTTGGACTAGAAGGCCTCCAAGATCTATTATTCTGTTAAACATTTTTCTCCTCATTATATTCCCAGGAGCATGGCTTAAAGTAGCAAACCGCAACTTGTTCAATATAGTACAAGACCTCCTCCACTTAAAATCACAATTGAACCCAGAATTATGCTCATAAGTCACTCAATGACCACTGATAAACTCAAAAGCTTCAAAACCAGATTCTTGGCAACCACATTATCCCCTTATCTTTGTCCAACAAACTTTCACTATATGGGGAACCGGATTACCCAGTAATAAGGAGTAAAAGCCGAGGGACTCCCTCATTTGAGCAGATGCAGAAATAAGTGAACGTGTCCAGTGATCAGTGAGAATGGTATGGATGACCTGCAGGAAGGGAGGGGGACCAGCGGGGGGGGGGGGGGTAGGGGGTCTCTGGTGGGAGTGAGAGCCGGAACATCTCGGTCATAATGGGAAGAGGCAGATATAGCGGGAGCAGAGGGGAGGGCCGCTCTCAGGGAATAAGACCTCGCTGTTTACAAGCGATCCCTTGTTCCGGCCCCTCTGATCTGGTTCCATCTTGCTCAACCCGGATACCTGGCAACCAGGGTTCTCAGGGCCCTGGGCTCAGGATGCTGCTGCTTAACGCCAGGTCAATTATCAACAAAGCCCCCTTGATACGTGATTTAATCACAGAGGAGGGGGCAGACCTGGTATGTGTTACCGAGACCTGGCTAGGGCAGGAGGAGGGAGTAGCCCTCTCCGAGATATGCCCAGCCGGTTTCTCGGTGCAGCACCATTCTCGACCCCAGGGAAGGGGGGGAGGAGTGGCAATTATAACGCGTGGAAATCTGCATCCCCGTAGGATCCCTGCCCCGGAGATTGTTGGGTGTAAGGCGCTCCTTCTGAAGTTGGACTTAGGGGTTCAGGTGGGCCTTTTCTTAACGTACCTGCCTCCCAGCTGCGTAAGTAAGGCCCTGCCTGAGCTGCTCGAGGCAGTAGCCGGCTCGGCAGTTGAGTTCCCTAGGCTTATGGTGCTGGGGGACTTCAACTTGCCATCTGCTGGCGAAACCTCTGGGGTAGCTCAGGAGTTCATGGATTCCATGACAACCATGGACCTGACCCAAGTAATTCAGGGTCTGACTCATGAGGGTGGTCACACGCTTGACCTAGTGTTTCTTTCGGGGCAGTGGAGAGATGATCTGAAGATAAGGGATATAGTCATCACCCCACTGTCATGGTCAGATCATTTCCTACTGAGGCTGGATTTCACAACCCCATTCCTCCCCCGCAGGGAGGTGGGACCGACTAGGTGGTTCCTCCCCAGGCGCCTAATGGAGCTGGAAGGATTCCAGAGGGAACTTGGGGAAATACCTGAAACCCTGGTACACAATTCGGCTGACTCCCTGGTGGCTGCTTGGAACACCGCAGCATCGGGGGCTTTAGACCGAATTGCGCCTAAGCGACCTCTCCGTGGCAGTGGATCCCGGAAAGCTCCCTGGTTTACCGAGGAGCTCCAGGAGATGAAACGCCAGAAGAGACGTCTGGAGCGCCGCTGGAGGACCAGGAAAACCGAGTCTGACCGAACACTATTAAGAATTTACATCAGATCTTACTTAGTGGCGATAAGGGCGGCAAGACGATCCTATCTTTCCGCTCTTATTGCGTCCGCAGATTCTCGTCCAGCCACCTTGTTTAGGGTGACTCGCTCCCTCCTTGCAAAAGGGGGGAGCGAGGAACACTTACAAGGCAGAGCTGAGGAATTCGCTGAGTTTCTGTCGGATAAAGTCGCTCAGATTCGGTCGAACCTAGACTCTGGTAGGGCAGAGTCCATAGAGTTGACAGGGGCAAGTCTTAGCTCACCATTATGGGAAGAGTTTGGGCCTGTTTCTCCCAAGGATGTGGACAGGGCTATGGGAGCGATGGGTACCTCCACCTGTTTATTGGACCCGTGCCCCTCCTGGCTGGTCTCGGCCAGCAGGGAGGTGGCACGCGGCTGGATCCAGGCGGTGATCACCGCTTCTTTGAGGGAGGGATCCGTACCGCAGTCGTTAAAAGCTGCGGTGGTGCAACCCCTCCTGAAGAAGCCTTCCCTGGATCCAGCTGATTTGAAGAACTATCGTCCAGTCTCCAACTTACCTTTTTAGGGAAAGTTGTGGAGAAGGTGGTGGTGACTCAGCTTCTGCAGCTCCTGGATGAAACAGATCATCTAGATCCTTATCAGTCGGGTTTCAGGCGCGGCTACAGTACAGAAACTGCCTTGGTCGCTCTGATGGATGATCTCTGGCGGGCTTGGGATGGGGGGAACTCCTCCATCCTGGTGCTACTTGACCTCTCAGCATCTTTCGATACCATCGACCATGGTATCCTTCTGCATCGGCTCGGCGAGTTGGGAGTGGGAGGCACCGTTTTGCGGTGGATCTCCTCCTATCTCGCCGATCGGATGCAGTCGGTGTTGGCAGGAGGGCAGAGATCGTCCCCTAGGCCCCTATCATGTGGGGTGCCCCAGGGGTCGGTTCTCTCGCCCATCCTGTTTAACATCTACATGAAACCGTTGGGTGAGATCATTCGCAGACATGGGGTGTGTTTCCATCAGTATGCTGACGACACCCAGCTGTACATCACCACCCCGTCTGACTTCAGGGAGGCAGTTGATGTAATGTGCCGATGCCTGGACAACGTTAAGATCTGGATGGGGAGGAACAGACTCAGACTTAATCCCGACAAGACTGAGTGGCTGTGGATATTGCCTCCTAAGGACCATGGCAACTGTCCCTCCTTGGTCTTTGAGGGTGCGAAACTGACTCCCTCAGACCAGGCCTGCAACTTGGGGGTCCTCCTAGATCCACAGCTAAAATTGGACCGCCATCTTTCTGCTGTGGCTAGGGGGGCCTTTGCACAGGTTCGCCTGGTGCACCAGCTGCGGCCATACTTGGAGAAGGAGGCTCTACTCACGGTCACTCATGCCCTTGTCACCTCGCGTTTGGACTACTGCAATGCGCTCTACATGGGGCTACCCTTGAAGAGTATCCGGAGACTTCAGCTGGTGCAAAATGCGGCTGCGCATGCTGTGGTGGGTGTGCCAAGGTACACCCACGTGACACCGATACTCCGCCAGCTGCATTGGTTGCCCATCGGTCTCCGGGTCCAATTCAAGGTGTTGATCACCATCTTTAAAGCCCTTCATGGCTTAGGACCAGGATATCTTCGGGACCGCATTCTGCCTCATACTTCCCTCCGACTGGTTAGGGCCCACAGAGTTGGCCTCCTCCAGGTCCCGTCAGCCAAGCAATGCCGGCTGGCGGGCCCTAGGGGGAGAGCCTTCTCTGTGGCCAGCCCCGTGCTCTGGAACCAACTACCCCCAGAGACCCGGACCATCCCCACTCTGCTGGCCTTCCGAAAAGCCGTTAAGACATGGCCTTTCCTGCAGGTGGGGGGGACAGCTTAATCCACTCGAGCTCACCCCCCAAGTATGTATGGTGCTGAATGGATGTTGTTGTTTTAATACTGTTTTTTAAATTTTGTATTGTTTTTAATTATCTGTAATTTTGATTATTCTTGTATTTTTCCTTGTTGTACGCCACCCTGAGTCCTTCGGGAGTTGGGCGGCATATAAGAATAACAAAATAAATAAATAAATATACGAATGAATGAATAAACAAGGCAAATAAATAAATAAATGAAAAAGCCACCACACTAAATAAAGCCATCCTGCCATCTCAGGTTACCATCTGTTTCTACTTTCTCTTGAGCTTTTCCTTTCTATCATTTCTTCTACCATGTCTGAGACCAACTAGTATCTCTTTACCTCAGACATGGCTGGGGCTGCATCAGGACCCCAACATCCCTTTCTCATGACTTTTGGGCTTTTAGTTGATCTGCGAGGAAACAAAAGACTCTCAGATGACTCGTATTTGTCATTTCTCCAACCTTTTAATCTCTCACTCAGCACTATTTTGAGATCTCTCTCTCTCTCTCTCTCTCTCTCTCTCTCTCTCTCTCTCTCTCTCTCTCTCTCTCTCTCTCTCTCTCTCTCTCTCTCTCTCTCTCTCTCTCTCTTCAAAGTAAATTCTTCAATCTGTTGTAGTCCAAGAAAATACACAAGCTCTAGATCTGACAATACATTTACATTTAGTTGGAGAAAGAAAACAATTATAAATGGGAAACAGATTTATTCACATTCAGTGTATTAATGAAAACCTCTTTTAGAAATAAAACAATAATAAGACTCAAAGAGTCTTAGTATACCATGTGGAAAAAAAATAACAGTCCAGCAGTTTTTATTAACAACTCATCAGTAAGCGGGTTGTAATTCATAACAAAGAATTTACCCTAAGGAATCCCACAGGATTGTGAGCTTTTTAGTTGCTTGAGGAAACACATATATTGTTCCACTCGATTTCCTTTCCATAAAATCCAATAGTTAGCACATTATTTCGAGCTGTTGTGACAAATCAGGTGAAGTAGCTTGGCTACTTAAAATAGAAGCTAACTTTTCAGCTGTAGGTTTTAAGATTGTTTTTAAAGTTAAAGGAATGTTCTAAATGATAAGGAAGCTATAATAAAAAAAATTCTGCAAAAAACAGATTAGTTTTCCCCCAAGACAACAACTTCTGATAACACGTAATTTCTGAGTATTTTTCACCTTAAACCATTGTTGTGCTTTACAGTGTAAATGTGTTTCTAAACTTAGAATTAATTAATACTTTATATAAAAGTATTTTCAGGTAGCAAACATGAAATGTTTAACAAATTCATGAGCTATAAAAATGAAAGCATTTATCTCTCAACGAAAGTAGCTCATAATGTAGGTAATCCTCAACTTAGAATCACAATTGGGTTCAGAAATAACCTTGCCAAGCAAAGTGGTTGTTAAGTGAGTCATGCCCAATTTTATTACCTTTTTTTGCTGCAGTTGTTAAGTAAATCGTGTTACTCAGAAAATCTGACTTCCCCCATTGCTTGTTAGATGCTGGCTGGGAAGGTAAAAGTCAGTCTGGTTTAATGGTTAAGGCACCAAGTTAGAAACTGCGAGACTATGAATTCTAGTCCCGTATTAGCCATGAAAGCCAGTTTCTCAGCTCAACTCACTTCACAACGTTGTTGTTGTGAGGAAAATAGGAGGAGGAAGGTAGGTTGAATATGTTCACCTCCTTGAGTTATTTGTGAAAATAATAAAAATGGACTGCAAACCAAACAACCAATAAATGAATTGGCAAATAGCGATCACATGATTCTAGGGTGTTATAACTGTCACGAATACATGCCAGTTGAGATGTGGCTGAATTTTGATCACGTGACCATAGAGATGCTGTGAAAGTTGTAAATACAAGGACTGTAAGTCACTTTTTTCAGTGCTGCTGTAACTTTAAATGGCTGTTAAACAAATGGTCGTAAGTCAAAGACTACATGCATTACCTCAGTATTTCAAATCAAAGTATTATTTTAAACTGGGCTAGACATTTTTCTTGCTGATACAAAGGGCGTGAGCAGGGGTGGGTTCTGGATCCTTTTGCTGCCGGTTTGCTCAGGGTCGCGCTGTGTGCATGTGTGCACTTTGTGCGTGCGTGCGTGCGCACCCGCAGCAATCAAAAAATAGCTTCTGCACATGCACAGAAGCAGAAATTAGCTTCTGCACATGCGCAGAAGCAAAATCCAAGATGGTGGTGCCCATGGAGAACCGGCTCCATGACGTCATCACTGAATTACTAACGGTTCTAAAGAACCGGTTAGAACCAGTAGGAACCCACCTCTGGGCGTGAGGGAATATGAATAAGGCAAAAAACAAGCTCCCATTAAAAAAAACCCCAAATCACTAACCCTGTACATACTGCCCTCCACTATATAAAGATGGAAACATAGTTTGGGAGAGGGGTACCTGACACAAATACTCTATTGTTCAATCATTTCTTCCTCTCTCTATATTCTCCCCGAACACAATTCATGTATGAATGGAGGCAAATATAGGGAGACAACAAACAATAAATAATGACCATGGTATAAAGAATACATGCCCTGACATTTCCAGGCCAATATGGCTGGCATTTTCAGAGCCAGAGTGGTCTTCTATGCTATGCACTAAACCCTGAAGCCCAACACTGCCCAACAAATACCTGCCATTAACGCCTACGCCAATAAATTCTAATGTTTATAAACCTAAGTGATGGTACTAGAACATGGGTTCCGAACCTGGGGGTAATTACCCCCAGGGGGGTAAAAACACTATTCTTTAGGGGTAAAAAAGGCATCCACTAAATTTTAGTGGATGCCTTTTTTTTGTTGGTAATAATAAAAAAATACAGTACAGTAACGCATTTGGTTCATGTGGCATATGCTCTTTCTTGCTAGCGAAACAGCAGAGTGCTTTGAGTGTGGGAACGGGGTGAAAAGGAGGCACGAGGCGGGACTGCCGCCCGCGCCGAAGGCTGAGTCCTGAGTCACGGCGTTTCACGCATGCGGAATCCGCCGCGCTCGAAAATAGTACTCGGCATGTATAAACCTGTTTGAACTGAGAGCGGTCGGGCACTTGTTCCGACGCATTATCCCATTTGCGCTCCACAATCTGCATACGCGATGTGCCGTGACTCAGGACTCAGCCTACCGCGCCGTATGGCAGTTTGAGATTTAAACAAGTCATATAGGTTTGCTTTTCAATTGTCTCTCATTACGTATAACTACCAGTCTTGAAATAATTACAATATTATTTACGTTTTTGAAGGTAAGTAGTAACAAACAATGATAATAAATTAATAAGTAGTTTTTGTTTCTCAATATTCTTAAAAGTAAAAGTTTACATTTTTATTTTTTCCTTAGATAATTTTTTTTACGATTATTTTAGGGGTCATGGCTTCTAATACCGCAAAAAAGCGCTCATATAAAGAAGCATTTTTACAATGGGGATTCATGAATATTCTAGACAGGAATGTGGAAAAGCCTCAGTGTGTTCTATGTAATAAAGTGCTTAATACAGAGAGCATGAAGCCGAGCAAATTAAAAGAACATTTCGAGAGAGTTCACAAAGAGTTTGCAGATAAAGATATAGATTTTTTTAAGAGAAAAGAGAGTATTATGAAGTCTGTGCGATTTGATTCCACAGGAAATATGCAAAAGGCAAATGAATCATATCTTCAAGCTTCATATCAAATTTCTTATCGTATTGCTATGAACAAAAAACCGCACACTATAGGAGAGGATCTCATCAAACCTTGTTTGTGTGATGCAGTATCACTCGTCATTGGCGAGAAACATGTGGCTAAGATAAAACAAATATCACTTTCAAATACTACAGTTCAAAGTCGCATTTCAGACTTGAGTAACGATATTATGGCAACCGTTATTGATGAAATGAAAGGAAGTTCTATGTTTGCGCTGCAATTAGATGAGTCTACAGATGTAGCTTCGTGTTCACAACTACTGGCATTTACACGTTATATTAAAGATGACTGTGTAAAAGAGGAATACCTGTTCTGTAAGTCCTTGTCCACCACTACACGTGGGGAAGACGTTTTCGAAATGCTGAAACAGTTTATTGAGGAAAACGGTCTGGACTGGTCAAAGCTGGTCGGCATTTGTACAGACGGGGCGTCTTCCATGATGGGTGTCCATTCTGGATTTCAAGCATTCGTGAAACAAGTTGCTCCTCAAGTTTTATCCTATCATTGTCTCATACATCGCTACACTTTGGCTGTTAAGACGCTTCCACCAGAATGACTAAGCATGTTGAGTGACATAGTGAAAATTATGAACCATGTTCATGGCAATGCAACAAACACAAGATTATTTAAAGTTTTATGTGATGAAGTTGGTGCCAAATTTAACTCTCTTTTGTACCACACAGAGGTACGTTGGTTATCACGAGGCAGAGTTTTGAACCGGGTTTACGAGCTCCGTGAAGAAATAGGATTATTTTTTGAAAAACAGAAAACACAAAAAGAAAAAGAGTATCTGTCAAAAATAAAAGACAAAACATTTGTCGAAAAGCTGGCGTATCTTGCTGATTTCTTCAGTGAAATCAACAATCTTAATATTTCTTTGCAAGGAAATATGATGAATATTTTGACAGCTCAGGATAAAGTTGCTGGTTTTGTACGTAAATTAGAACTTTACCAATGCAGAGTGCAAGCTGGCGATGTGTCGATGTTTACACAACTCTGTGAGCAATTGTTAAATACCGAAGTCAGCAAAATCACATTTAGAAATGCCGTGGCTCAACATTTATCTGCAGTAATAGAGTCACTGAAGCAATATTTTCTGGATTTGGATAATCGTCAGTCCAACTCTTGGATATTAAGACCCTTTTCTACTGATGATGACATTTTTAAAGACGAGGATGTAGCGGCCAAAGTAGAATTTCTTGGACTCCGCGAGAATAGTACTTTTAAAGTAGAATTTCAAAATTATGATCTCAGCACATTTTGGATTAAAGCAGGTGCCGAATATCCTGTTATAGCTAACAGAGCTTTAAAAATGCTAATACCCTTTGCCACCACTTACAGATGCGAGAGTGGTTTTTCAACTTTAGTTTCATTGAAAACAAAGGTCAGAAACCGTCTCAATGTGGAACATGACTTGAGATGCGCTTTAAGTTACACTAAACCTAATATAAAAAAACTTGTAAACTCAAAACAATTCCAACCTTCACACTGATTATTATTAATTCATAGTTAAAATATAAAACAAAGTAATATTGTAATACTGTTGTGCAATTTGTGTTTTTCTATTTATCCGCAATGTATCCAGTTTTCTGACGAACTGCTGGGCAATGACAAATTTGTAATTAATAAACATTAGAATTCGCTTGCATTGTGTGTTTTTATAACATTTTTAAGTTGGGGTAAAATCTGTTTTCCTAACAGGTTACAGGGGTAGCAGCATAAAAAGGTTAGGAACCACTGTACTAGAAGCTTAAAATTGTAATACCGGTAAGGTAGAAAGGAATGAAGGGCACTGTAGTAAAGATCAATCTTTTATCAAAGGCATTCCGATACAGAGGTCATGTTATGAAGTACAATATTCATTATAATTCCTATGTAATGTAAAAACCAAATTATATAACCTGTAACCTTGCTTTGTTCAGAGCTCTTCTGAATTTCTTTAGCAAGGAGCCCAGTGATAACTGTTATGTGTGCATGCCAATGAAAGCTGCTTTGCTGCTTCCTATGGTTAGACTCTCTCTCTCTCTCTCTCTCTCTCTCTCTCTCTCTCTCTCTCTCTCTCTCTCTCTCTCTCTCTCTCTCTCTCTCTCTCTCTCTCTCTGTGTGTGTGTGTGTGTGTGTGTGTGAGAGAGAGAGAGAGAGAGAGAGAGAGTCTAACCATAGGAAGCAGCAAAGCAGCAAAGAGAGAGACAGAGTGTGACAGAGGAAAGCTGCTGCTGTGTCATGTTCTTAAGGGCAGAAGTTTAGGGAAAATGTCCCCCCCCCAGATTTCAATCACTGATTCAGGGGAACTTGTTTAACTAGTAATAATAACAATATGATCCAAACAGATATGAGTTAAAAATGTCTCTTTTGTTTTTGCTTTGCTTGCATTTCTTAACCAATAATATTTTTTTAAAAAAAACTTCAACAATTTGAATTTTTTAGATTACAGCCTTTTCAATAACAAATGATATTTTGAAATGATCTTACATCATTTATTATTGGAGATGCAGCAAAATTAACACTATATATATTTTTTACTTTTGGAGAAAGAAAATGAACTTAAAACAAAAGACTTACTGTTCAGCACCAGAAAGACAAACATATGACTCAAAATTTTGATTATTATAGGTCAGCTATGGATGTCTGCAATGAATTAAGGCAGTGGTGGTGAGCCTTTTTTTCTTCGTGTGCCGAAAGTGCGTGCACGTGCGCTATCGCGCATGCGCGAGTGCCCGCACCATAATTCAATCCCTGGGGAAGGTGAAAACGCCCCCTCCCCTCCCCAAGGCCCTCTGGAAGCCGAAAACACCCTCCCAGAGCCTCCGTGCGAGCCAAAAATCAGCTGGCCGGCGTGCACATGCACGCTAGAGCTGAGCTAGGGCAATGGCTCGTGTGCCGGCAGATATGGTTCCGCATGCCACCTGTGGAGGCATGCGGAGCCATATCTGCATAGGTTCTCTCTCTCTCTCTCTCTCTCTCTCTCTCTCTCTCTCTCTCTCTCTCTCTCTCTCTCTCTCTCTCTCCCTCCCTCCCTCCCTCCCTCCCTCCCTCCCCCTCCTTTTCCTCCTCCTCCTCCTCCTCCTCCTCCTCCTCCTCTAAGTAGGGCAGTGTTTTTCAACCTTGACCACTTGAAGATGTGTGGATTTCAACTCCCAGAATTCTCTCACCAGCATGAAATTTGGGAGTTGATGTCTACACATACTTAGGCGGCCAAGATGGAGAAACATTGAGCTAGTGGCACTAAATTTGGCCACTAATTATGAGATAGGTTTTTATAAGAAAAACAAAGGTTATGAGGCAATGCTTGGTTTTCTGCCCTAGAAATGTTACACAATCTTATTGGGCAGAAAGCAGGTTGTCTTTATGCATCTATATTATTGACCATCTTAGACCAACCTAAGTCCAGAAACACTAGAGAATTCCTGGAAGCCTGGCACTCTGAAAGATTGGCCATCAAGAGACACATAGACATAAATATCTATATACTGTGCAAAAGAGACAGTCAACCAGTCAAAAAGGGAACAAAAAGACCAAAACAACTCCCCACCAGAATCATCACTTAGATGAGCATAGCTTAACACTAAGATTAACATCAGACCAACAATGAAGAAGTACCCCAATCAAGGAAGTGCCAAACAAGCTAACAGTAAACAGCCCAAACAGAAAACCTCCAAGACCTACTCCCACCAATACTGACAGGGCAAGCCACTAGAACAGGGGTGTCAAACTGATGGCCAGCGGGTCGGATGCGTCACAAACAGGCCATGCCCACCGTGGCTCCACAAACGCAAAAAACATCACGATACATCGTGATACATCACGTGACGCAATTGAGTTTGACACCCTTGCACTAGAATATAAATTGAGAGCAAACCCCACTCCTTACTAGCATTGATGATGTTACCTAGTTCAGGTAACAAGCTCCATTCTCCTTCCTTTCTCATCCACATCTTCAGCAACCCTTCGTAATAACTATGTTAATCATGCCCTCACCTATGAGAGTCCACCTTCTGAAAATTCAATAGTGTGCTTCTGTATATTTCAATTAGTCTCATTCATCTGACAAGGTAAGGGAAAAAGTGTATAAGATTTTTTTTATACTCTGTAAAAATGTGTTCTCAAACTGAGCTATGAAATTATAATCCAATCACAGACTGTTGCTGGCATTTCAAAATCCCAAGGCTTATGATGTCAATAGAGGCCTTGATTGAATTAAATTGATTGAGATGATTGAGGGTCACATATTAGTCACTTGAGATATTGCAACGAAGAATTATTAAATTGCCAAAACGTAGAATACTATACTAGTTATAATGACAAAAGGATTCCTCACCTCCTTTTATTCATAACAAGACAGTGGTGTTTCATTTTATATCATATGGAAATAAATCACAAGCTTCACATGAAAGAGAGAATATTTAACTGGATATTAAACTTTTATTTCAAACACATTTCAAATTACTCCTACAAGAAATGGAACACTTCAAGAGAAATAAAATAAAAGCATGAGTGGCTAATATGCCCATGCAGAGAAGACATTAGAGCAAGATTCATCAGTTAAATAACTAAAGTGTCATTTCTTGATGGACTAAATATGGTTTCTTCCTGGATGCCTGTAAATAGCTTACAAATGGAAAGTATTAAAATTATGTAAAATCTATCTAGCCTTTCCTCATGCTGTGTATTTATGAAAAGTATGCTTCCTGAACCCAATTTATACATTCCAAGTTTGTGAATGCCTTATTTTTTTTGAATGGGTTAAATCAGTGTTTCTCAACCTTCGCAACGTTAAGAGGTCCAGACTTCAACTCCCAGGATTCTCCAGCCAGCCTAATGTTTATAAATTTAAGCCTGGCTGGGGAATTCTGGGAGTTGAAGTCTGGATCTCTTAAAGTCGCCAAGGTTGAGAAATACAGAGTAACTTATTATCACTGTTTCTGGTCTTTATGCTTCAATGCTAAAAAGCCATATATAATGAAGATGGATGATATGGAAGATTACCTGAGGTATTTCACCACTTGGTATGTCCTTTCCCATTTCTCCTCTAATTTTATGAGAGAATTGTGAGGATTAGATGGCTATTTATCAAACAAAACAAAACTGTCTGGTGCATGGTTTTCATGGAAGATTTCAGCAACATGATGAGTTTGTTGATTCAGAGGGAGGGTATGATCAAGGCTTTGCATTGTTAAGCTTGCAAGCCACTGCTCAGTAGCGACTGGGCTGTATCGCAACAGAGTAAAAGAAAGTGGTTTCCAATCGCTGGACCATTACTATAAAGATGCATTTTCTCTTCTTAGGCTTGTGATGTGCAGGCCTGGCCAACCAACCTCTGAGAGTAGTGGTTAGAAATAAGAACAGTCTCAGTCAAAGCACAGAAACAGTAGAAGCTCTCTTCACCTTGAACCTGATCTAAGAAGAAGAGTTAATTCTTCTAACCCACAGGTATCAAACTCGCCGCGTCATGTTGACGTCACGTGACGTTTCATGATGTTTTTCCCCTTCGTAGAGCTGGGGTGGGAAGCGCCTGCACGTGATGCATCCAGCCCGCGGGCTACCGGTTTGACACTCCTGTTTTAATCCTTCACCTCTCTTGCCTTGTGGTTAGAAGTACGCCTTGCCAAAGGGACCAAAGCAATTAGTATATAAGGCTCACAGTCTTTATAACACCAACACGAGCCAAAGGAGTGCTACAAACATCGTATTTTTTTAAAAAAAGAAAAGGCATGTACAAAAGAAATAACCATTGCCAAAACACTTCAGTGACAACTTCATTGTGTTTTCATCCTCTCCATGTGGATTCAGATGTTCTTGGGAGATAACCTCGGAAACCATGAAATATACAGTAGGAATTTGGTCTGCTACAAAGCAACAGGTTCCAGTCTTTTGATCAGTGGAAGGCACATGTACACCAAGTTTCATGATAGACTTAAAGACTATGTTGCAGAATGAAGCTATAAAGAATGCAGTTCTGATTTAAATTTAAGGTGGGTGGTCTATGACAGAGAATTATTTTGTATGTAGCAGCAGGGGTGACCAGCACATTTTAGTATTTGTTCTAAAGAAAAAAAAATGGTGCCTTCTTCCCTTCCAGTTACAAAACAAAGTAGCCTGCCATTGAATCTGAAATTGACAGAACAGGCAGTACTTATTTAATGACCATTCATTCAACAACAGTTCAAACTCATTAACAGTGTTAAATGAATGGTCCGCTCCTAGAACTTCTGACCTTTGCAGCATGATCTCAGACTGTGACCTTCCCTATTGACTTCACACAAGGAAAAGCAATGGGAAAGCCCAGCAGGTAGTCAGAAGTTGTGATCATGGAAGTGAGAAAACTCTGGGTGTTGTATTGCTCTCATGCTCATCCTATAATTCCCGAATCCCTCCAAAAACTTCTCAAATTGTCGTATTTGAGGGCAATTAAAGATGGAAATAGGAGCAGCTTTGCTCGTAGAAGTCTCCCTCTTCCATTCCCACTCCTCCCCAAAATTTATGATGGGCCAAAACTCAAAACAAAAATTAAAAAACCCCAACCATGCTTATTTGGGTAGCATGTACATGCCTCTTCAGAACCCTTAGAACAGAGGTCTCCAACCTTGGCAACTTTATGAGGTGTGGACTTCAATTCCCAGAATTCCTCAGCCAGCATGGCTGGCTGAGGAATTCTGGGATTTGAAGTCCACACCTCATAAAGTTGCCAAGGTTGGAGACCTCTGCCTTAGAAGACCAGGAGGCTGATTTATGGCCCCTGAATCTTCAAACATTGTCTACCCTTGACCTTAACACTCATGCATAAACCAAGTTAACATGTAGTAATCTGAGGAAGGGACAACGGGTCTATTTCATGTGCTCATTTCTTACTTGATCGATATTCTGAAATGGTACATTTCCTTCTGGGTGTGTATCCAGTGTATGTATCACTTCCTCAAGTTCCTTGCACACTGCCTTTTTGTACCAAGAGATCAAACTCATCACGCGTATTTCCCATATTCTGAGCACAGGCAATTATGGCCATATACTTTATGGGAAAAAAATCTTTTGGATTTTTCAGATTCAACAGGTCCTATTTCAGCAGCATTCCCATTCATTCCAGTAGCAAGTTTCATCTTTACTTTTAAATGCACCATTTACAGGATTCAGTTTAAAGTCCTTATGGCCAAAAGCATTTGTATTCATTCGTGTGAAATGCAATCCAACTCAACCATGAAGTCTAACTAATAACAGGCTATGATCCCAGATATCAAATCTGTCCCACTGAAACCATTTGCACAACCAGTCCAAGCAATACTTCCAGTATTCTTCTTTCCTTTTCTGGTCCCCTTCATGGACTGCAAGGGTGGTATTGGTAGAGTCCCAGGATTCTGAACTTCCTTCCAAGATTTTCAAAATCTGGAATGATATAGTTCTTTGTGGTATCCTTTTTTTCCCAGGTGTATTAACAGGATGGAATCATTTTCACTGGACTTAATAAGCCTTGGAAGTCTGCCTGACTTTTTTTTATCCTCACAGCTAGCACACTTCATGAGCCGGTGGATCCTGTCAGCATATGTGTGTTTCAATTCCTTGCAGATGAATTATTCCATGACTCTTCTGTTTAACTTCTTACAGGATGTAGGCTCTGTCCTTTAGATAATCTGTTGGGTTATTTTCCCCTCCTGTTCTTCAATACCCCATTCTGACTGTTCCAAGCCTGTTACCAATGGAGGGGCTTGAAAACTATTATTGAATTCCAGCAATACATACAATCTTCTATATCTATTTATTACAGTTCTTACTGTCATTAATTGGGTTTGGTCCTTTTAGGAAGAGATGTTTCCAAGGCCAGTTATTGTTATATACCTTCCTTTTTTTGTTCATGCTTTCTTATCAGATGAAGCATGTTGTTTTCTGTTCCAGGGCTTTGATTTCTTGTTCAAAGGCTGTTACAGACTTCCATTTCCCACAAATGTGTGCCAGGCTGGAAGACGAGCATGCCATAAACATTGCAAGTTCCCATGAAGAGCTCCTATCCAGTCATCTCCACTCTTGCTCCTCAAGGCATATATTTCTTCCTTCTCACACTTTTACATTAGCCAAGTAGAAATTCTGCAATATCCCTTAAAACAGCGGTTCTCAACCTGGGGGTCGCGACCCCTTTGAGGGTCAAACAACCCTTTCACAGGGGTTGGGATACTTCACCTGGATGCCACCATTTGGGTTCTTTTACCCTCTGTGCATGCGCAGAACACTTTGCGCATGCACAGAGGGTAAAAGAACCCAAATGGCGGCAGCGGGCGGGAGTCACGGCGGTGGTGTGGGTCACGGTGTGGGCGCGGGGGCAGGGCGCGGGTCACAGCATTAGGAAGGTTGAGAACCACTGGCTTAAAACATCGCTCAGTGCTAGCTACCTGATCTGAATCAGATAGAGCAGGCCTCACTGAAGAGCAGGCATCAGGTGTCAGATGCTTAAGAATGCAGAATTCTGCTTCTAAACAGATCACAGCACTACCACAGCAGAACATTGTTAGAGATCAGCTTTTAAAACTGGCGTTTCCTCCTTCCGATTACTCAGGTCACCAGATGGTTAAGCACCTTATCTGGATTTACACTACCAATTCTGCTGGCATGTGAAGTCTGGGATGTAATCCTTGGCTCATGTCCGTGCAATCTAAGTAAGTGACCAACCACATTACTTGGCAGAAGATTATTTCTTCTGAAAACCTAAAAAGCTTTTGTAAAAGGAAAGGCTATGAATGACTTAATGTATTTCTTAGTTCAATCTTTTACATAGCCCATTCCCCTCACTTCCATCACTTTCTCTTTTTCCTAGAAATGTGAAGAAATGTCACAACTAAGTGAGGACTGAAACCTTCAAAATTGGTGTTGGTCTGAAGGGATGCTGGGGACTTAGAGGTTTGTACTTGAATATTTCCAGTAATGGCCTTCGAAGTAAATTGTTCTTGGCTTGTGTTACCTGCTGTTTCACCAGCAATTAACTTCTTACAAAGGTTTGGTTGTATAAATGTGAAGATCCATATTTTTGTCTGTAAGGCAGTGCACAGAGAGCTCACACATCTCGCTTCTATTGTTTGTATTTATTATAAGAGAAACTCTAAAGAAAGTGTTGAGAAGCTTAAATTATAATTCTTATCTCTTGTTTAGAAGATTTCTTGAGGTGGGGGGTGAGGAGCGAAATAATGACTGATCTTCAGGGAAGAGAGAAGAAGGAATGTTCATGGAGCTCATATTTTTGCAAAAGCAAAAACTCAGCTCCTGTCAAATCATACAAGTTGAACAGGAGTGCTGGTCTGCTCCAATGGACTTTTGTGGATCTGCACAAGGAAAGCACAGAATAGGTAAGATGAATTTTCAGCATGTTGAAATGTTTCTCCTAAACTAGTCAGACTTTCCCAATGTTATGATTGCATGTCGCAATGCAACAAGCAATGATCTGAATTTTTCAGAGCAAGTATTCTGGCTGAATGTTTAGCAAAGAGGGGAAGGGCAGGAATGAATCTATTTTTTCAAGTAGCCAGTCAAGAGAAAAGAAGAGACTATAGCTACAGTGAATTAAATATCAGTGAAATTTTCAACTTTTGCTGGGTTAAAACAGACAGTACCAGCCTTTTGGAAGGGTTAGAAACTGCACTCAAAGTTTTCACTGGCCACCTCTCTCAGATTATCAATTCCTTTATTAAGGCCATAAAATCTGTATTAGTCACACAATTATTTGGTTATTTGTGTTACTAAAAACTGTAAGCTTCCCCTACACCAGTGATGGCGAACCTATGGCACGCGTGCCACAGGTGGCACGCGGAGCCATATCTGAGGGCACGTGAGGCATTGCCCTATGTCAGCTCCAGTGCGCATGCGCGTGCTGGCCAGCTGATTTTCAGCTGTTTTCGCTCTCCCCAGGCTTCAGGAATGCTTTCTATAGAAGAATAATTGCCGACTATCACTGAGAGAGGTATTACTGCAATACTTCTGACTGAAACAGAACTGGGATTCCCTTCACAATTCTATTATTTCAATTTTGATAGAAATAAAACAAATGTTTTGAAAGTGGTAGAAAGGGCCAAACTAGAAACCACCAACAAAGGGAAGAGTGGGATTGAAATGAACACTACAAATGCTAATGCCCATTAAAAATATGAAAAAGTAATAGATGTTTGTAAAAAGAACCCAAATTCCTGTTCATAGGTATATGTCCTCTACATAAATTTCAACTACAGTTTGTGTTTCATATTTTTTTTAAATAGGTTTGATATTTTCTCTTTTTTCCTGGGCTCTGGACATGTAGAAGATTGAAAGAATTTGACTCATTAGTATTTCTTAATTGACTCTTCAGCACAGACAGTAGAAATACTATAGTTACAAAAAGAAAGATAAATCTGAATTTATAACAACTGCATTCTCAACCAAAGGAAAAATAGATTAAAAAGTATACACACAGAAATAATTTCTGCGCCAACTTAGCTAAAACTAATCTTGAGTTTCTCACTTTTGAGATTGTCAATACTATAGTTAGAAAAAGGAAATATAAAATTATGTGCATTTTCCAGAAAAGGAAAAATAGATTTTATATTTCTAAGTATAAAATTATTTCTTTGCTAAATTAGCAAAAACTAACCCTTAAGATTGTCATACACCTCCCAATAAATATGTACATACCGGTATAAGATCTATACATATACAATTATGTAGAAAGTGCTAAAAGACATTCTCTTAAAAGTTAGGGCTACCTAATTGAATTGAGATGACCACTAGGTGGAAGCAAAGGGATAGTTTTCTCTATCATTTCATTGCCATCTAGTGGCATGATCGATTTTGCAGCTTAGTTACAATAATTTTAAAAAAATTAAGGCCAGGAAAACAAAAATTATTCACATTAATCAGTGCTACTTAAAATTGTGTAAAATAAGGAATCTTTAAAAATACTCTCCATCTGCATATATCAATTATAAGCTCTTGCTTATGTGGAGATATTATGATTCTCTGTATCATTATTATTGTGTAGTGGGCTTCAGCAGGCAAGAAACAGACCATAATAGATACAACAACATTTATTGACTGAAAACTGGAACTGAGGAACTGCAGGCAAATCCCTATAATTTATACTCTGGGCCCACAGGGCCTTAACCAATCATACTCCTTGAAAAAGCCCGCCCAAATATGAATATTCTAAGTTTCCCTCCAAAACAGTCGGAGTTAACAGTTAGGGTCATCTAAAGGTTAGTCACACTTTAGCAGGACTTAATACAACTATATATACTGTATATTCAATACATAACAGTTATCATCTTTTATTTGTTTTTAATATTGCATACTACATACAGTAGTTTTTTTAAATTAAGCAGTCTTACAAATCCAATTAAAAAATAAAACAGTTGTTGGTGCTCCAACATTGGAGGTTTTTAACAAGAGATTGGACAATCATTTTTTGAAATGGTATAGGGCAGTGATGGCCAACCTTTTCAGCATCGAGTGCCCAAACTGGAACGCGTGTGCTAGAGCCCCGGAAACTCGAAGATCAGCTGGCCAGTGCACATGCGTGTGCCGGCCAGCCTCTCTTCTGGTTTCCGGTGCGTGCATGCGCGCTGGCCAGCTGGTCTTCGTGCGTGCCAGAGCATTGGAAACCCAAAGACCAGGTGGTCTTCAGATTTCCGGGGCTCTGGCATGCATGAAGATCAGCTGGCCAGCGTGCATGCGTGCACTGGAAACCAGAAGAGCTGCTGGCGATGGTGTGCCTGCCCACAGAGAGGGCTCTGTGTGCCACCTCTGTCATGCGTGCCATAGGTCTGCCATCACGGGTATAGGGTTTCCTACTGGAGCAGGGGGTTGGACCAGAAGACCTCCAATATCCTTTCCAACTCTGTTATTCTGTAATAATATATGTACTATACCTCCCTTCTTCTGAAAGAAACAACAAAGTAGAAAAAGAGGAACGAATGAAATTGGTGAGAGATTCTGGAAATGAGTAAATACACATAGAAGGGAAGAAGAGAGAGAGGGGGGCATTCTTCGACATTACAGATTTAGTAGCCAAACAGACTCTCCCAAATCTTCAGGCTAACCTTCAAATGTGAGTTACAGTGATTTGCCTCTCTATTCATTTATGCTGCATATTCTATTCTTCTCAGCAGCAAATGTAGGATAATTAGAATATGTAGGATATATACTAAGAATGGTTTCGGCAGGAGGCAGCGGTGTTCTTGGGTGGTCAAAGCAAGCAAGATGGTGGTTGCAGCAGTGTGATTGAAGTTCCTTCTTTGGTAAATGCATGTAGCATTGGTGTATGTGCAAAAGTAGGGATCAGATTATGTAGCCATAACCATCATCTAGCCTATTTTGACACCCCACCCCCACCCACAGGTGCCATTACTGGAGGGAAAAGGTCATATTCCCATCAAATAAAAACATTATATAATAGAAAATATATACATTAATGGCACACTTCTTTTCAAGGAAAGGAATACCATGTGGAGACAAAAAAATTAAGTTAAACTCAGCTTAATAACAGTCAATATGTATCCTTTCAGTACTAAGCCCCATTGAGTTAAATGAGGTTTACTTCCATTGGATTGCAGTTCCACAATAAATATGTTTTACAAATTCATCTTGCAGTCTTTACTTTTTAAAGATGTACCAAAATGTAATATTTTGTTTCTCTTTCTTTCCCTCTTCCATGATTCAGATCTGCCTTCACTCCTACAACAGAATGAAAGAATGAAAGCTATTAACGTCCCCTATCGCTTCCATAGAAAAAGAATCTGACTTAAGCTCAAAGTGTTTTGATTTATCTGAACTGTGGTTAGGATTTTCCACTTTTTAGCCAGATGAGAAATATTATGCTAGGCAATTCTTCAATTAGTAAGAAAGATATTTCAGAACATGGCAGTGAATTAAGGAGGAAAGGGAACAAATTAAAAAAAAATCAGTTTAAGAAACAGCAGAGTTTGGAATTCTTCAATATCTTTTCATAATCTGTAAATATCTTAATAGTAAATTAAATTGAAGCTCTTAATCAGCTTTGTTGGCCCAAAGTTAAATAAATCAGTTTCTCTAAACATTAAGCAATACCTATGTGCTTCTTGATGGTTCAAGTAACAGTACACTTCAAGTAGATTCTGGGGGGTACTTTGTAATGAGCACTCATGGTATTCCCCAGTTTCTGGCATGTAAAATACTGATCTTATTTATCACAGTATATGACACATCTGGTACATGATTCAGGAAACAACTGCTTTACTTCACTTCTGTCATCACCTTCCAACAGATTTCTATCACATTCCAATTTGGACGAGAAACCTTGGACTTCGTTCCATAAGGTCTCCGTTAGCAGCTTTCTAGCACTGAGTGCTCTTGGTTCCTTTCTCCTCCCGAGGCTATTAGTCACTTCAAGCTGACTTTTTCAGTTTAATGGCAGGGAACACATGAAGAGTTGCTCGCATTCATTAATGTCTCTTCAGGACATCCTTGGTTTGCTTATAGAATTGTCAAAGTAGCTGCAGACACCAGATCCGTCCGAATGTTGCACCCTGAGGCTTAACAGAAGAATGCGGCCCCTTCCTGCTGAAGCCTTGATCAACTCTTCTGACTTGAGTTGTTGACAGGAGGTCTTTTGTTGAGTAGCAAAATGGTTCGTTTTGGGCATAAACAATGGCCAACATAACAGACTCCTTGAGGTTTGACTTGGCAAGTTCTGTGAATAGTGACACACAAATAAAGCCAAAAAAGCTTGAATTACACTGCAACCCGCAAAAAAATTTTCAAATTAAAAGGCCATATTTACAGCCCCCCTGTGAATTGTGATTTTATTTAATTTAATCCCCTCTCATGACCAATTAGGTAGGCACCATTCCATATGCCCAGGCCAAGGGAGGAATAAAGAAGTATAAACCTAATTTTAAAAGAACACTATATCATTCCTCCAAAGACAGAAATCATTCTACCATCTGGTGCTGAAAATAAAATGGTTTTTGTAAAACTTCCTTTAAAAGCCATTTTGTCCTGCTTGCACCTCAATTTTCTCCTTGTTTTTGCAACACAGTAAAGTTTTATAAATATGAACTATTTCACGGACACATGCTACAATAAACGTTCCAATTTTGCTTCTGGAATTAAAATACTTTGCTTAAATCTAGTAACTCAAAAAATCAGGAGAGGTCCTGAAAATAATTTTTACGAATAATAAATATGAAATATATAGTGTCTACATATGTCAATGCTTTACAATATACAGTGTTGTATATTGCAAAAATTGGTCGATTTCCAATCACTGATGAAGGAATAAAGTAGAGACGAGGATGTGTGCCCCAGTATGCACCTCTATGAACGTTTGTGAATGTAAAGGTCTATGAAATGAAAGCAAAGTAGTGCTGTCTACATTGGAGTAGACAGTGGAGTGTCTACTCGACCGTCCTTCTCAGCCTTGCAAAGCAAGGCTAGACATTCAACAAAATGTGATATGAAACTGAATTAATGCCCTGCCTACATGTGAAATGACTGTTTCTAGGAGACTGGTGGCCGTGTGACCAGGTGTGCGTGGCTAGCTGGACATGTGACTGGGTGGGCATGGCTAGCTGGTCATGTGACCAGGTGGGCGTGGCTACATGCATAGGGACTACTCAGAGGGCTGAAAAAGGGAATTATGACCGGTCCTCGCACTTATGACCACCCTCACATTTATGCCTGTTGCAGCATTCTTAACAACCGTGTCACTCATTTCACAACTGCGGTGCTTCTCTTCATCACGGTGACAAGATAGGGCGCAAAATGTAAAATGTGAGGACAGTCATAAGTGCAAGGACCGCTCAAAAATCACTTTTTCAGTCCTCTGAGTAGTCCCTATGTGCACCCGGCGTGGCCAGGTGGTCATGTGACTGGGTGGGCGTGGCCAGCTCGACGTCACTCATGTTGAGTGGCGCTTCTCCTCGCCTGGCCTCTCGTGACCGTGGGGATGCTGCAATGGTCGTAAGTGTGAAAAACGGTCATAAGGGCCATTGTAATTTTGAATGGTCACTAAAACTGTTGTAAGTCAAGGATTACCTGTATAAAAATACAAAAACTTTGCTTGCAAAAAGCTCTCCTAAATGCCAATTATTAGATTAGAAATACCTACAAACTGGAGTTACAAATCAGGCAGGGTGCCAGAGTACCTTGAGAAATTAAAATGGTTAAAATGCAGTGATAACTATCAGCAGCCAACTCTTGCTCATAAAGTGAAACCCTTTAGCAGAGAGGTCATTTAAGCTCTCCAGAAAGAGCATACACAGGAGAAGTAATCCTTAGATCCATTTGCACTTAAAGATACCAGCTGGTTTCACTCACCTCATAAGATATCCTAAGGAAATCATCCAGATTTAAGGAAAGAACACATGTCCCCCAGAATGGCAGTAAAAAAATCAGTGCCAAGCTTGCATCCTGCCTCTTGGAAGTACACCCCAAAAGGACAGTGACAAGAACCAGTAAAGCAGTGAAGGAAGACCCCCTCCCCAGATAGAAAAAGCACTTGAAATAAGCCTAACTAAAATGAAGCAAATGAGCAAACACAGTAGCTGTTGCTTGTTAAACCAATTACCAGAAAATAGACACAGGAACAGATTTCTGAAGCTGCTTCTTTTCAGGAACAGAGATTAACATTTTTCCTTCCAAACAAAGCTGAATAGGGAAAGTTATCCCATCAATAAACACAGGATTAAACATCACCAAGCACAGAATTAAACTTCACCAAAAACCAGTTTTAGACCAAAAGTCAGAAAGGGTATGTAAACTCACGTTTGAATATCAATCTTTCTAGCTAGCCAAGAAGCCTTGCTGAATGTCACTCATCTTGGTTCTTTGTCATTAAAAGCTTCTTTCTGGCAGCTATGTGCTGGAAGAACACAAACAGGGGAGTATTTCCTCCCAACAGCAGTGTAAAAAGCTTAAAACAACCCTTCCCCTTTAAGAAAGTCAAGCAAAGGAAAAAAACCCTCCAGAGACAGTAAGTCTAGGGTACTACCAGGAATGTAATAAGGGTTAATGGAGAGGCAGTTTCTGTAAGCAGGGCAATAAAGATTAGGCTTATAGAAACAACACCAGAATGTTGTAATTCCTTACAGGATTAACCCTGTAAAGTGGGAAAAAAACAAAAGGAGATTTCTTCTAACAACCGGTTCTCTGAACTGTCTAGAAAGTTAACAACAGGTTCTAGCAAACCTGTTCGAGCCGGTAGAATCCCACCTCTGATGTGTTCCAAATGTTGTGTTACGGTTCCCAATTTAAAATATAAATATACCATTACACAAATTAATGTACAAGAACATATATTGTACACTTATAAGTATGTTTATAAGTGCTTACATTAAGCAAAAATCCATGTTGAAATGTGTACCTTGGGAAAACTATGATAGGAGATGCTTTTGAAATTATAAAATAAAGGTTGGAATTTTTTTTTTTTTACAAGGAATGCAGTACAATTACCTTGATTTAGAAAATACTACTGATCTTTTTGGTCATAAGAAATGTTGTAGACTATACAAGCCAATTGCTGCAACTTTTTAACCAGTGTGATCAAATTAGAAATTTGATTACTAATGAAATTTGCAATCATCATCATCATCATCATCATCATCATCATCATCATCATCATCATCATCATCATCTCACTACTTAAAGCTACTATAACGTTTCAGTTGTTTTTTGGAATCTATTTTTCTACCATCTGAAATAAAATATTTCTCTGGTTATCATTTAGGAATTTATATCCCTCCCCACTTCTTTTTTTCCCTTTCTCTGCAGTAGGTTAGGGAGAGATAAATATTGCTTCATCTCCGAGGAGGAAAATGTTTCTGTTAAAATGTTTTGATCTAAACAATTACTAAGGCAACACAGAGGCAAGCAAAAGCCCATGCGTAAGACAAAACCAGAGATGAACTGCCTGATGCTAAACACTGAAGGATAAGATTACCAGCAGCTACGTCATCGGTCGTGATTTTTATATGCCAAAAGCAAGATAGAAAGCATGCTTGTGAATACCAGTTTTGGAAAAATATGATTGAGTGAAAGTCAGTGCACCCTGTTTTAATCTCAGGGGAGTGATGGAATCCTATGTGTAAAGAGCTGTTGAGTCAGACTCTGCTCTGTGTAGAAATCAAATTGAAGCATCTCAACAGATGACTGAGCAATCTTTCCTTGAACATATAGCCAGAAAAGGAGGTTACCACTAGTAACTGCTTATATTCTTGAATCACTCTCAACATATAGGAACTTGAACTTCTTATAATTTAAGACCATTATTTCATTTCCTACATAATGGGGCAACAGAGACAGGATAGTCTTCTTTTCCTAAAATCATTCCAAGCTCTTGAAAAATGCCATTATATTCCCCTTTCCATCTTCTTTTTCTCAGTGATAAACATATCCCTTAGTCTCTCATTTGTCATGCCCCTGACATGGGAAGAGAAAAAGAAAATAACAATCTGCCAGACCTCTGATGCTGAGGGATTGGCCCTCATGCCAAGCTGAGGCAAAAAAGGGGCCCTGTTCTATATTTTTGTCCTTGGAGGCTCAGCCACTGAGCTAGAGTCTGAACCACACCACCCAAATGACTACCATAATATTGTATGACTGGCTGCTCTATATGGGAAGAGGTTAGTGTTAGAAGATCTCCTTGAGGACAGACTGGGAATTTCCAATATTTAAGATTCCGCCCCGAGCATTCAAATCCCGGAACAATTGCAGGAGATCCCAAACTCATATATTTCTTGCCTTCTCTACCAGAAACCTTGATTGCTTCCTAATCCAAACAAAAGGTCTCTGTCTTGTCTTCTGAATGTCAGTCACCTGTAATAAAATTGGCTTCTCTTGATCCTACAGAGCGGTGCCTCTAATATCAGCCTTGAACACAGTCTTGTTATACATTTGAGGGCCTGGATATCTGTGAGATGGGGTAGACAATATTTGAAAGATTGGGAGGTCCAGCTGAACCTTTGAACCTTTGGGGAAGCTGCAGAATCCCCTAATAATAGGATGGCTTTATCAGAAGGAATGAGGATGACAATTTTCACATTTTAAGGTAGAGAATATGAGCAGGAAGCTTATTTTGGGGTCCCACATCTATTCTGAATGGGCTTGCTCTTTGTTCACTTACCGTGTTCTGGCTTTCTTTGCTCCTTAAAATACCTCAATAAGACAAACCTGTTTTTCAGATTTTTTAAAAGTCTTTAAAAAGAAAATAAATAAATTGGCCTTACTCTAAGGTGACCAGACATCCCGATTTTGGCGGGACAGACCCGCTTTTTAATCATTTGTCCCGCGTCCCGCCCTCCCTCTTAAAAAGTCCCGATTTTTTAAAACAATGCCCGACTAGGGCATTCTTTAAAAAAATCGGCCTGCAGGCACTCGAGGACAGCCAGGTTGGGCCCAGCCGCAGGGGCAGCAGCAGCAGCAGCAGGCCCTCTCAAAATCGGGACATCTGGTCACCTTAAAACACCCACCCATGCCTTTCTCTCTGCAAGGCGGGCGCGGAGAGATGATGTCGCTGCTGTCGGCGCCCCACGCTGATTGGCTGTTGAAGGGTGAGCGGCGGCGGCGACAGCAGCAAGCCGGGAGCGCTCGCCTGGAATTGGAATCAGTGAGCAGCTGGGCATCGGGGCTCTTCCCCCGCCTTCTCCATCCTCCAGGGTCGCCACTGCGGGGGTTCCGTCTCTCCGGTGGTGCCTGCGTTGGAAGGGAAGGGGGGGAAAGAAAGGCAGCCTGCGGGGCTTGGCACGGCTGGGAGTTGCGAGGCGGCGTAGCAACCGGGCTGTTCCTCCGGGTGTGCTAAAGTGCTTGAGTTTTTTCTCTCTCACACACACATGCACAGCCTTCCAACGACCGGGTCGGACTGGATCTCCCAGCACGACTTCCTGGTTGTTGGAAGGTTGTGCATGTGTGTGTGAGAGAGAAAAAACTCAAGCACTTTAGCACACCCGGAGGAACAGCCCGGTTGCTACGCCGCCTCGCAACTCCCAGCCGTGCCAAGCCCCGCAGGCTGCCTTTCTTTCCCCCCCTTCCCTTCCAACGCAGGCACCACCGGAGAGACGGAACCCCCGCAGTGGCGACCCTGGAGGATGGAGAAGGCGGGGGAAGAGCCCCGATGCCCAGCTGCTCGCTGATTCCAATTCCAGGCGAGCGCTCCCGGCTTGCTGCCGCCGCCGCGCGTGAACGCGGTCCGCGGCGGGAAGCGAGTTCAAGCGACCCTCCGCTGCTGCCGGCCTGCAACCTGGCACCCCGTCCTGCCTGCCCCGCCCCATGCCCCGTACTCAGCTCTTGACTTTTGCCCTCTGCGCATGCGCAGCGTTCTGCACATGCGCAGAGGGCAAAATTCAAATGGCGCCGAGGCGGGCCCGCCCCCCCGTCCCGCTTAAAAAAAAAATCTGGTCACTTTACCTTACTCACATGGATAGCAAAAACAGATCAGATTCCTATTGACTAAAAAAAACAGAGCATTTTGTAAAGCAGTTACTCCTGGCATTCTCAGACTTTACAAAACTATGACTTACTTAAATGTTAAATGAACTTTTACCTCCATCTCCATGAATAAAACTAAATGATTTCACCGAGATTAGAATTGGGCAAGAATTAAACATGCCACTGTTTAGGAGCTGCTGTGGCCTAGAGGTGAAGCTCTTGCCTCACAATCAGGAGGTTGTGAGTTTGATCCTAGGTTAGAGGCAGATGTAGGGTCTGCTGCTTGGGCAGGGGGTTGGACTAGATGACCTGCAAGGTCCCTTCCAACTCTGTTAATCTGTTAAAAAATTAATTTACATATCATGATGTGTTCTCAAATATTGTGGTACTAAAATTGCCTTTATTTATTTATTTATTATTTGTTCTTCTAGGCCGCACTACTCCAGAGGGACTCAGGGTGGCGTACAGCAATTTTATGAGAACATCAATAATAAACAACGATTTAAAAACAGCAATTTAAAAAAACATATACACAAACGTTAAAAAAATGTTCACCAACAGTAACCTTAGTTGGTTACTTAGACAAAAAGGACAACAAAGCCCAGAGCAAGTTTCCATGGTGCTTCACCTTGCTTGGGGAAGCCAACCTGATCAGATTTTTTGAAATAGGAGACCTCCCTCCCAGCTCCCCAATTGCTCAACAGATCCCAACTGTTTATGGCTTTATTTATGGCTCTTGAATTAATTTTTAGAACCTTGCTTGCCAATTAGAAAAAGTCAGCATTAGTTTCTTTAGAATTGTAAATGCTTGTAGGCTGCCTCAACCCATTGAGACTCTAGATCAGGGGTGTTAAACTCATGTAGTCACGGAGGCGTCATGTGACGTATTGGGACTTTTCACCTCTTTGCAAAACCCGGCATGGGCGTGGCCAGCGCATGATGCATCCGGCCCGCGGGCCGAGAGTTTGACAGCCCTACTCTAGATGGACCACACAGGAGAAAGAAAAGTAACAATCAGGAAAATCAAGCAAAAGCAGACTTGCTATTGTTAGCAACCAATAAATTGTACATTATTATAGATTATCAATGGATGATTATAATGAAATATGGCTAAGTATTCATAGAAATACTTAGGTGAATGTTTATCCAAGATATAAATATACCTTGTACATTTTTGTTGTTTTTGCTGTTTTCTTTCTTTTTCTTTTTTGTATTCAATAAAAAAAATACATGCATGTGCATATACACACACAGTGGCACGCGCACACAGAAAAATCATATCACAAAACAAGAATAAAATCAAAATGTTAATTTTACCTGTTTATTCAATAACTTACTCATTTTACAGGTTTGGGGTAGTCGATGATGTAATTTGTTTCATTTCCAGCAAAGCATTGGGTAGTTCCCTTTGACATTTTGGTTATTTTCAAAATGTTTTAAGAATAAATTACCATCTGAAACTTGGAAAGCAGTGGAAGTTTTTAAAACCCCATGCCTGTGCATGGGAATTTAAAAGAGGGTTGGAAAAAGGATTAGCTATTTTATTCCTCAAGTGTGGTAATCCTGATATGGATCGGTCCTCTATGAATTTAGAGTAAAGAAATACAGGTAATGGTGCTGTGTGATACAGTTTTTGATTTGATTGTTTGATTTGACTATTATTTATTATCTTTATTGATCCTAGGCTTCTTTCGTTAAACGAGTCATTAAGAAGTGCTTGAGATAAGAAATATGGGTTTTAATAATTTAAAAAACTTTTTTTAAAAAAATTTGGTTTGTTTTTTTTAAATCCCAAATTGAAGCTTAGATTTCAGTGTGTGTGTGAAAGAGAGAGGAAGAAAGAATAAGCTATACTATACTATAATAAGTGATAGAATGCCTTTCTCTCTAAATTTACCTTGGATTCTGCCTAGAGTCATCCGTCTCACCTAGAGTGGCCATTAAATTTTTTCTAGGAAAAGAGGATGAGAGAAACAAAGAGGGATGATGATGGGGAGTGTTTACAATTTGTGTTTGTGTGTATTTAACAAACAGAGGTGCCTCCACCTAAGTCTATCTTGTGCCTGCTTCACATCACTTCCTCCACGTCTTCCTTGTTCAGATGTTGGGAGAATAGTTCAAATATGAATGAAATGCAGAGGTCCAGATCCCAACTAGATGGTAGCAAAATGTTAGAGAAACTATTAACTCCTTGCTACCATTAATTTTTCTGCCCAAATACAATAACCCTAATAGAGACCAGAGAGAAGCACAGCATGCACAAGAAAGATGAACAAAGGTTATTTTCTCCAGAGGGGGGAGGTGGAGAGCAAACTTTTAAAAACAACACAACCCCTTTTTTTATCTTTGCCCTATCTTAATATTGACTGCTACTGCCATTTTTTGCCGATTATTGCACAGAAGTAACACTTAGGAATCTTTTGGAATTATAATACACATAGTATGCTCAATTCTGTAAATCTTTCTGAAGGATTAAGGTACGTCTTTCTCACTGATCTACTCTTCCCCCATCCAAATTTTAGCTTCAGTGCTGCTTTTCATAAAAGGAGGATTTTTTTCTCTTCTTTTCTTCTCTGTATGTATATATAAATAAATATAAATATATACATTCTCTGTATGTATACATAAATAAATAAACATATACACATACATACCATGGGTACCTGTCAGCGGTGGGTTGCTTCCGGTTCGGCCCGGTTCGGCAAACTGGTAGCGGCGGTGGCATGTGCAGAAGTGTTGCACATGAGCGTGAGCGTGAACCAGTACCAACAGGTTTAAAAACCCACTACTGCTACCTGTACCTGTTAGTCATTGAACTATTTATTTATTTATTTATTTATTTATTTATTTATTTATTTATTTATTTATTTATTTATTTATTTATTTATTTATTATTTGTTTGTTTGTTTGTTTGTTTGTTTGTTTATTTATTTGTCAAACATGTAAACGATAGTAGGTATTGGTATAAACATACACATTAGCAAAGTAGGTACAGGTAAATTAGGCAATAGGACAGTAGGACAGGGACGGTAGGCACAATGGTGCGCTTATGCACGCCCCTTACAGACCTCTTAGGAATGGGGTGAGGTTGACTGTAGACAGTCTAAAGTTAAAGTTAGTTGTTGTTAAAGTAAAGTTAAAGTTAAAGTTGAAAAGTTAGTGTTGTTAAAGTTGTTGTTAAAGTTAGTTGTTGTAAAAGGTTAAAGTAACTTGTTGGTTATTAATCATTTTGAAAATTCATGATTTGGCAAAAGCACAGACTTACGGCTCAAAAAGTAGGATTGTTAAAAAATTGTATGTGGAACAGAGAAGTAACAATAACACAAAGGCAGAATCTCGAGGCAGGAGGAAACTCTCAATTTCATATTAATATTTAGAATCAAGGTTGTTAAGCAAGTATTCTCAGAAGAGGATTATAGATAGCACATCAGCTGGATATCATGTGCAAATCAAATGATTTTCATGCTAAGGCAGAAACCCAGAAGAATTTTACAGATGCACATTTGCTACCTGGGATTGACGTGTTACAGAATTTATTGATCCAGAGAGGAAGACAAGTTCAAGAGTTGGCAAAACGAAGACAGAAGAGAACAGGTGGCTGTCCAGAATTCTGTCTACAGAATGGCAAACCATCAAGGAAATAAAGAGAAGAAAGCGAGCAAAGTCCAGTCATACTTTCCTTCATTCCTAACATTGAACATTTGATACATTCTTATACACACACACGAATGCATTCAGAGAATCTACCGGTAAACCTGCCCACTATTTTTTAAATTTTTTTTTAAATTTTCATTTTAAGAAATCTGAATTTGAAGAGAGTTCTGACTTGATTATGACAGGATACAAAACGATACCAAACTCTTTAAAACACATACATGAGCCTCACATTCTCAAAAAAGAGACGGATTCTTTAAGGCAGACGCCTTGGACCGGTTTTGTGGAAAGAGTTTTTTCCGTGGACTGGAGGGGGCATGGTTTTGCGTGCTGTTGCATCTACATTAGTAAATAAACATATGTGTCATTATAATTATTTTTTAAAAAATTATAAAACCTGTCAGGAATCTGTGGCAGACTAAGACAAGAGAGTTAGCGAAATGAAGCAGGAAATGCTGTTTTGTTCACACACACACACACACAAATCACAAATCACAGAAACCACAGATCCGAAAAAAGCAAGCATAATTTAGCAAACTTTTTTCTCTGTTGGCAAGAAAAATAACACGCAAACAATGTATGTCACAGTTCAGAGATGATAGATGCATTAAGCCAATCAGCACATAGGTGACTTTCCTGCCAAATTGGCAGATCCACTTTTTTTCTTCTTTAATTCTGGGAATCACTGATTTTTACACAATGTTTCCATGACTTTTATGCGGGAGAAATATATGTCTTTTGAGTGAACCCCACCCATGCTTCCTCAACTATTTTTAGGAATCCTATCATTTTTCTCCTACCAATCCTTAGTTCCCATTACAAAACCATCATGTTCCCTGTCGTGGACAAAAAAATTATTTCTACTTTTGTTAGTCCTGTATCCCGCCTCCCCCCCCCCCAGGAGATCAAGGAAATAAACAAATGTGTTCTATAGCAACCTCAAGAGATTAATTGTTAACTAAGGACTGCCTGTATCAGTAATAATGCTCTCTAAGAGGCTGGATTGGCTAACTGTTGTTTTGAATGGAGATACAGTACTTAGTTTGCTACCATAGGGCCTGGGCCAGTATTGCTCATCACAGGAGGCCACAGTTCCTTTTTTGTGAGGTGCCTTGCAGAGTGCTTGTCCTCTCCTCTCCATGTGGCAAGCCCTTGAATTGGGTAGAGGTGGCAGCTCACCTTTGTAAACCAATGGCAACTGCTCCTGATGGTTGCTGGACAGCCCCAACCTTGGCTGACCTCAGGTCTTCAATCATTGGTTCATCAGGTAACTCCGGAGCAGGCTGTTAGTCTCCTCATTCGAGCTCACCACAACACAACTCACCATGACACAACCAACATTTTTCCCCCTTTCCTGATCCCAGGGAAGATTAAAGACAATGTACAATTCTCATCTAGTGCAAGATGAAACTCTACTCATAGTTTTGATCTGAGAACACATGTTTAAGTAAGTCATTTGGAACATGCTTGCCATCACTTTCTGTGTAAATAAACCTCTGGATTAACCTGAGCCGCACTGATGCCATTACACAGTAAACATTGTGGCTGTTGTCTCTGAAAATACAGGGTAAAAGAGCCGTAGTCTAATTTAGTTGATTGGTGTTTAGGTAATGTTGGCCTCTGTAAATGGGAGTGGTTTATTTCATGAAATTATTATGTGACATTGGAGCTGTCAGTTGTGGGGCATTAATTGACATCTTGTATCAGGTTAGGTTAATAATCTCCAGCTTGGTTCTGCTTGAGCGGACCTCCATGCCTGCAGGTAGAGATCAGTAATGAAAACATAGCCTCCAGGGGAGCACAATTAAATTCTGTATGACCAATAGATTTGTAGGGCTGTCTCACCATAAGCAGAACTAGTTCTTGTGTCATCTGACTGAACTGTCTTTGGCAAGTTGTGTTTCTGGGACGCAAGGCTGCAAACCCAATCCAACTTCTTGAAGATGCCTGCAGCAATAAAAGAGACTCCAGATGTCAGCAGCATCAATCCTACAAATAAAAAAAAGGTATTATCGGGCATGGAGAAAAACTATAAGGATCTACAAATACCTGCTTGTTTCAGGAAACTCTCCCAAGAAGAGCCTAAGAAGACTTTTCCACACACTAAACAAGTTGGGAATTACCTAGTAGGCAAAGTGATCAACAAGGGTTCTTTTGCCAAAGTGATGGAGGGACTGCACATTCTCACTGGGGAGAAGGTAATCTGAGCATGGTTACATGAGCCTGATTAGCAACTGCATTCATCTCACAGTAGCATGTGATAATTCATGAACTGTCTTCTCTTTTCTTGTTTGTTCATAGCTTTACTCAATTACGGTAGCGATGCTTAAGTGACAAGTATAAAAGTAATGCACTGACTTACTTTTTTCAAGTTCCTAAACATCTTTGGAAGATAAGGGTATATTTCATAGAATATATGCTCTATAGGTTTGACTGTACTGTGAGTTTCCCCCAACTGGATGATTTTGCTGATATTTGAGTATATCTAGAACATTTCAAGGGACTTTAAGTAATCTGTGAGTGCAGTAATAGCAGACTCGTTCAGCCCCCCATGGAAATGTCTGCACTCAAGTTATCTATAAGAAATGTACAAAATGATATCTGAACATGTACCTACAAAGATGTTTGCTAAAACACTTACCTACGCCTCAAACATTACCGTAGAACTGCATATTAGTGCAAACAATGGCCTGATTACATCGCTGGTCTTAAGAACTATGCATTTTTCTTTTAGTAGTCCGGATTTAATATCCGAATGCCGTCCATAGTGATAATCAGCTGTTGCTGAGCCTGTTTATTTATATTTGTGAAACGGGATGGCTGTTGCCAAATTACGGTGGGAATGACCTGTATCATGAAAGATTCATTCATGTCTGTGATTTAGGTAGCCATAAAAGTTATTGACAAGAAAAAGGCAAAACAAGACTCATACGTTTTAAAAAATATGAAGCGGGAGTCCCGGATACATCAGATGATTGTGCATCCTAACATAGTTCATCTGTATGAAACTTTGGAGACGGAGAACTCGTATTACATGGTGATGGAGCTGTGCCTTGGCGGGGACCTCATGGACAAAATATGTGAGAAAAAGAGGCTAGATGAAGAAGAAGTAAAGGAATATACGAGGCACATCATGGCTGCTGTAGACCATCTGCATCACCATGGCATTGTCCACAGGTAGACACTACTGTTTCTTTTTTTTCTTTATTAATTCAAAAAGTTTTATTAGTACAAAGTACAAACATTTTTCTCTTTTCTCCCCCCCCCCAGATTGTACCTTAAAAAGAAACTACTGTTTCTTTTTAAGGTACAGATGGGAGGATAACGTATTTTATAAACTGGTGTTTTTACAGGGAGTCCTTGACTTACGACCACAATTGAGCCCAAAATTTCTGTTGCTAAGCGAAACATTTGTTAAGTGAATTTTGCCCCGTTTTATGATTTTTCTTGCCACAGTTGTTAAGTGAATCACTGCACTTGTTAAATGAGTACCAGAGTTATTAAGTGAATCTGGCTTCCCCGTTGATTTTGCTTGTCAGAAGTTCGCAAAAACGGATCACATGACCCTGGGACACTGCAACCGACATAAATGTGAGTCAGTACCAAGCATCCGAATTTTGATCACATGACTATGGGAATATTGCAACAATTGTAAGTGTGAAAAATGATCATAAGTCGCTTTTAAAATGCTGTTGTAGCTTTGAAGGGTCACGAAACGAACTGTTGTAAAGTTGAGGACTATCTTTAATGTGTTGGGTTTCAATGACTTGCCTTCATCTAAGAAAAGCTAGACTCTGATGAACTGTATCAGGGACTTCCTCATGATTCTCGTTAGCAAACATTAAGTTTTCCTGACTGAGGTAGATGAAAATAATAATGATAAATCCAAATGTGATAATTTTCCCTACTTCAAAGCTGATTAGCAATTATTATCTGACATAAAAACATTTTAAAAAATAAATTAATAAGTGTCAGGTGCACATCGATTTTCTGAGTTTGTTTCTTGATTACTATAGGTTGTGACAAACATTTGAAAGAGGAAATGAGAATGTTTATTTTAATCCCTCTTTTGGAAGTATGCTTCATATGGGAAATGAATTGGGACTGTTGCCAAATAAATGGATATTCTTACATATTAGGGTCAATAGCTAAACAAGCAAAATATTATACAGTATATTTGTTCAACCTGTTATAAAAGTTTGTGGGTTTCCAGGAACTATGATTGTTGAAGAAGCTCTTGGGGGAAAAAAGTAGGAAGTTAGAAGAGGAGAAAACGTAATTAATTTGCACAGGCCATTCATAATTTACGTAAAATGTAAGGGGAAAATAGCCACAGAAAATACCTAATTGATATTATTATTATTAAAAGAAAATAACAAAAGGTTAAAGAAGAGTAAAAGCAACAGCAGCAGGTTAAAATGGTTGACAATTGAATTTTACTTTCAATTCTTGTTTTTTGTTTTTTATTTTTGTTTCATTCTAAATTCTTGTGAGATTACAATAGTCAGTTGTACAATAAAACATATTAAATGAAGATACGGAAGAAGTAGCATAATTTTTAATGTTTTCCTGGTGAAACAGTCTGGAAAACTCAAAAAACATATAAACCTTTTTGGAATTTATTTATTGTTATTTTTCTTGGCTATAATAATAATTCAAAAATCATCCAGGCTATAGGTTCTTTATTTTTTTACAAGAATGTGTCAATTTTCTAATATCTCCCATGCCTCATTTAGTCTTAAACTGAACCATTTAATCTTATTGGATAAGATACTAAGTGAGGGGGGGATCTTTCTCTTTGCCTAAATTCTTCTTGACTAAATCTGCTATTTTCCTATGTATGGAATTGAACAGGAAATTCACTCCATCCAATTTTACATCATGTGATATTTTAATTACAGAATTTATACTTCCTAAATCTTTAGACAGTTTACTATTGTATAACACCTACACCTTCCAAGATTACACTTCTTGTGAATTTTGTAAAATCGTTTGTTACTTTTAAAAATACATTTACAATGCACATGTACAGGTACTCCTCGCCCTACGACTACAATTGAGCCCAAAATTTCTGTTATTGAGACAGAGGTGGGTTCCTCCCGGTTCTCACCGGTTCTATAGAACCGGTAGCAAATTGCTGATGATGTCACAGTGACATCATGGAACCGGTTCTGTTGGTGCCGGTCCATGGACACCGCCATCTTTTTTTTGGATTTTTTTTTTGGATTTTTTGCTGATTTTTTTCATCTGCCCCGCCATCTTGTTTTTGGTTTTTTGGGGGGCTTTTTTTGGGAATTTTCAGCACTGTACATGTGCCTGCATGGCGCGGCCACGCGGCGCCGGAGGAAGCGAACCGGCGGCAAGGTAAGTTAGAACCCACCCCTGTATTGAGACATTTGTTAAGTGAGTTTTGCCTTTCTTGCCACAGTTGTTAAGTGAATCACTGCAGTTGTTAAATTAGTAACACAGTTGTTAAGTGAATCTGGCTTCCCCATTGACTTTGCCTGTCAGAAGATCATAAAAGGTGATCACATGACTCTAGAACAGTGTTTCCCAACCTTGGCAACTTGAAGATATCTGGACTTCAATTCCCAGAATTCCCTAGCCAGCATTCCCCAGCATTATCTTCAAGTTGCCAAGGTTGGGAAACACTGCTCTAGGACATTGCAACCATCATAAATATGAACCAGTTGCTAAACATCCGACTTAAGATCACGTGTCCATGGGGATGCTGCAATGGTCATAAGTGTGAAAAATACTAATAAGTCACTTTTGTCAGTGCCGATATAAGTTTGAATGGTCACTAAATGAACTGTTGTAAGTTGAGGACTATCTGTACATTGCTGGAAAATATGTACATTGCCACATTGTCTTGTGAAAAGCTTGCATGCAATCAGTAAGATCGTCAGGAAATATATATATATGCTTGTACTGTTACATTTGAATATATTTGAAATATTATAAAGCAAAATGAATATTATACATATTTTGAAGCAGAATTTCTGATCATACTAAAATATTAAATAAATCAGAGGGGGAAACTGAAATAATTTTTCCAGATTAAGAGAGAAAGAGAGAGTAGTAAAGTAGATTGTGTCTCCAAGATCCTTGTCCTTAAAGCTCTTACTTTAACAATAAGAGTTCAGCAGGGCATTGTGGGCCAATTGTTATTTTTTTAGCCTAATGTGTCTCCTGGTCTCAGTTGTGAGATCCCTGAGAAGAAACATTTGCCTCCAGAACTCAGGCAGATATAAAGGCCATATGTGTGATGTGTGGTGTGTGTGTGTGTGTGTGTGTGTGTGTGTGTGTGTGTGATTCAATAAATTAGAGACCTATCAACTATATTCCTACTAATATCATTAAGCAGGCATATTGTGAAAAAACTCATTTATTGATATTTGCAGTGAAAATTTTATGCTTTAAGACTGTATTTACTTTCAGTTTTTCCTTCTTTAGAGATCTGAAGATAGAAAATTTTCTTCTGGATGAAAACAATAGCATTAAAATTGTTGGTAGGTAGATATGAAGCTCTTGTTTATCATTTCGCAGCAATATGTCCTGTAAAGTATTTGTAATATATAGATTTATGTCTTCAGTTAATTGGTGAATTTGGATGGTTTTGTGGACTCCTGAGTGGGTTTTGAACAACCCTAACCCTTGGTGCAAGTTGTTGCACTGCCTCACACTGTTGTTGCAAATGAAAGATCACTCCAGGGCCTTTCCACCATTCCTTGAGTCCAGTAGTGAGTTCTAAAACCTGTTGCTACCAGTTCGCGTGTGCGCTCGTGCGTGCATGCGACGCTTCTCCGCATTTGCAGAAGTGTCCCAGGAGGGTGGGCGGAGCCTCCCACCACCGCCGCTACCAGTTCGCAGAACCAGGCCAAACCAGGATCAACCCACCACTGCTTGAGTCCTTCCTACCTCTTAATTATTATACACACAACTTCTGGCAGAGAAGAACTGCCACAGAAGCTTTTTTATATTAACTGAGGAGATTGGGCTGCAATTCAAAGTAAAAAAAATTCCCTCAGCTATGATGAATAACATCTGCAGAAACTCTCTATACGGTGTGCTAAAACTTCTTTTTCAAAATGTTGGACATGCTGGAAAGATGGAAGTACATAAGGGCCATACCGCTTATTCTTGTTCTTTCTATTTTCCTCTTCTTCCTGCCACACTTTTGTTAGGAGGAAAATAACGTTTATTGCTTTATATATTACAGTACTTTCCCTCATTTTTACATGCATTTTGAAGAATGAAATATTGATATAAGTTGCCTTTTAAAGTGTCATCACTAGCACGATCTGAGAAGGGTCTATAACAAGGGTGTCAAACTTGATTTCATTGAAGACTGCATCAGGGTTGTGTTTGACCTTGGTGGCCAGGGTGGGCATGGCCAGGGTGGGAGTGGCCAGCTTGACATCACTCGTGTCAGGGGCGCCTGTGCTGGCCCGAGCGCTCTGCCAGAGAAAACGGGCTCCTGAGCTCCATTTTCAGATGCAACTGCCTCCTGCAACCCTCTGCCAGTGAAAACGGAGTTCAAGAGGGCCTCACACAGCCCTCCCAAGCTGCATTTTCAGCTGTGACAGCCTCCTGCAACTCTCTGCCAATGAAAACAGAGCTCGGGAGGGCTGCACCTGCGGGCCAGATCTAACACCCCCCACTGGGCCGGATCCGGGCCCCGGGCCTTGAGTTTGACACTCCGGTCTATAACAACTTTCCATGGCCAACATACCAACTTGGCCAACTTGCCACCAGAGAACTCACCATGGCCAACTCACTGCTGGACAAGAGTTACACTAATATCAAAGAAACAGTGGAATAGAATCATTAAAGAAAGGTTGCCAAAGGAGGGACAGAATGAAATGTGAATGACAAAAATTAAAATATTTTTTAAACTATTTTAAATAATTAAATTGAATGGTTGAATCATCCTGCAGCGAGTTGTCCCTTGGCACGTTGGCCATGGTGAGTTGGCTGCAGTGAGTTGGCTATATTTATTTATTTTATTTATTTATTTTATTAAATTTATATGCCGCCCAACTCCAAAGGACTCTGGGAAGCTTAACAACATAATAAATATTAAAAACATCATTAAACATTGAAACAATTGAAACAATTTAAAACCCATACATATCATTTCATGGCCGGATCTTGCCAATTACAACCACGAGATCAATGGCCCCAGGCCTACCGGAAAAGCCAGGTCTTTACTGCTTTTTGGAAGGCCAATAGGGTGGGGGCAGTCCAGATCTCTGGAGGTAGCTGGTTCCAGAGAGCTGGGGCAGCCACAGAGAAGGCCCTCCTGCATGGGCCCACCAGCCAGCACTGTTTAGCTGACGTGACCTGGTGGAGACCAACTGTGTAGGATCTCACTGGTCACTGGGAGCTGTGTGGCAGAAGGCGGTCTCGAAGATAACCTGGCCCTAAGCCATGTAGGGCTTTAAAGGTAATGACCAACACCTTGAATTGTGTCTGGAGACCAATAGGGAGCCAGTGCAGCTCGCGGAGGATTGGTGTAATGTGGGTGTACTTAGGTGCACCCACGATAGCTTGCACAGCTGCATTCTGGACCAATTGTAGTCTCCAAGCACTCTTCAAGGGTAGCCCCATGTAGAGCACGTTGCAATAATCTAATTGTGAGGTGACTGTGACTGTGAGGAGAACCTCTCGATCGAAGTAGGGTTGCAATTGGTACACCAGGCGAACTTGTGCAAAGGTCCCCCTAGCTACAGCTGTCAAATGTTGATCTAATTTCAGCTGTGAGTTGTTGCATTCCATCTGAGAAAGCTCACATTGATGATGGGTGATGCCTTGGGGCCATTGTTCTTCATCTGAACATGTAGATAGGCATCGATGTAGGAAAAATATTGCTGTAGTATCTTCAGCAGCTACAATTAAAATCATGAATTCCCTGAAATTGGTGTAGTTTTTTTTAACCTCACTATTTTAAATTGTACCTAATGAGAAAGCCTAAAATCAAGTAACCACAAAAAGTTTCTCTAAATTAACATAACACACAGCCGCAAAGCTTCTATACTCATGTACCCTGGTTAAGCACACACAATATACTAGATGGGGGGGAAAACACAATCTTGGGGAGCTTGCAATTCAATACATGGTGTGAACCCACATATATTGCCCAAGCATCTTGTATGAATCAGGCCATCACGTTAACGCATCATATAAGCGCACCACTGTGCCTACCATCCCTGTCTTACTGTCCTATTGTCCTCATTTATCTGTACTTCTTTGCTTATTTTATGTTTATATAAACACCTTCTATCTTGTACATGTTTGACAAACAAATAAATAATAAATAATAAAATAAATAAAAATATCAGTTATTTTGAATGCATATTCTGTGCAGCCTCCAACTGAGTGTTGTGTAAGATCTCCATAGGATACCATTGAGGATAGAAATCTTATAAAACAAGAGACATCTCAGGGCCACATATCTATCTCCACCAATGTTTTAGCAAAGGGCCTAATTTGTATTTTTAAAAAATATATGAACAAATCGGGAAATCATTAAATATCTGAGGGTCCAGTTACGTTTTGGAATGTGTACCTCTTAGCCTTCAATCAAAGTCAAGTGTTGCTGTTATCCCAAACAAGTTGTACAGCACTGTTTTAGAAGAAAAATCATAAATGAAAGGCAGAACATGTTTCAACACAAAAGAATCAGGTGCAATTCACTTCAGTAACTTAGATAATACAATGGTCTGACATTATATAAATCTGCTTCAGTAAAATAATTCCTTAGATATCTTGTGATTACATTGGACTGGTTTTTTTCCCTTGAAATAATAATTTTAAATGTTCTGGTTAGAGTAGGACTGAGAAGACCAAGGTTCAAATGCCCACTCAATATTCCTAGACTGAATGGCATTGGATTCAAATTAACTTCCCTTGTAGGAGTGCTATAGGGATAATACCGAGAAGGAGAAATGACTTATGATGTGTAAATCTTAATGGAAGAACATTGGAAAGGAAATGTAGCACTTGAAAATTATATAGTGTGATATATATTATCATAGAATAATTTGACCCCAACATTCAGTACCTACTATTCATCACATTACCTGTAATGCATTTTGCTTATGATGTATATTAGCCTCTTCTTAAAATCAAGTGCCAGTCATAATAAATTGACTCAGATATTTCTCCATGTTATCATTAGGAAGAAACACCAGCACCACAATGGCTGCTTCTAAATTATTCAATTCTATTTACTTTTTTTTAAAGGAATGTATTCATATGAATTATGAATTCCAGACCTATCTGTCTGAAATCTTTATTTAAATGCTTTACTATGAATATTGTAGGGATGTTATCTTGCTCTTCTACCACTGGAATAGACATTAAATAAAACAAGTATGTGGACTAAAGTAAGGATTGTTGACATGAGAATTTAAGCAATCTACAGGCATAGATTGACTTTAGTGTTCATTTTTTAATTTATTAAATTTATATAGCCACCCATCTTACAAAAAGTAGAGTTGTACATTAAAAAAATCCTTATACTTTAATGTAGCATATCCTTTCTGCTAAACTTTTTGGCATCAAGCCTCCCTTTAGTGCAGGGGCGGGTTGCTCACTTACCTTGCTACTGGTGTGCTGCGCGCACATCACTGCATTTCATGCGCTCGCACGCTCGCTACGCACGCACGCCCCCTCATGCGACTTTGCTGAAATCTTGCACACATGTGTGCATCCCCTCGAGAGATTTTGGCGAGATTTTGCTTCCACACATGCGCAGAAGCAAAAAATCGCCAAAAAATTCGCAAAAAAGATGGTGGCTCCTAGGCACCGGCAACCGACCGCACCGGGTCGGTAGCCTCTTGATGACATCACCAGCCCGCTGCTACCGGTGCGATAGAGTGGACCACACCGGTAGGAATCCACCACTGCTTTAGTGTAATCTTAATGTACATACCTCTCCTAAAAATCTAAACACTGGAATGAACATGTCTATGGAGATTCTCAGTCATTCAGGTCATGGTTGAGCTTCTTCAGAGCTGAAGAAACTTCTTGGATGAGAAGCAAAACGGCTTCAAAGAAAAACTGGAATGAACACAAATGAACAATGAAAGTAATACTATTAAACTTTGGGAAAGGGGATTTATTATAATGATAACTCTAAAAAGTTCTTCACACTTCCTCTGGATTCTGTCTGCATCTTCCCGAAGAAAGTACAGCTCACAATTTGGGAAGCTCTGTTTTAGAACATTGTTTAAATCAAATTTCTGTATAATTAAAGCTGCTAGATTTTGTCCTGCAGACTGCTAAAATGATTTTTTTTGCCTGTTTGTTTCTTCAGATTTTGGACTGAGCAATATCATAAAGTTTCAGGGCCTTTCCCAAGAACTGTTAAATACCCAGTGTGGGAGTCCAGCTTACGCAGCCCCAGAACTCTTAGCTCATAAGCAGTATGGGCCAAAAGTGGATGTCTGGTCCATGTAAGTAGATTATGAATGTTTCTATCTCTCCTTCAGCACTTTTAGGGAGACAAAGTGCTGTATAATATCAGTGGCATAACTATGCATAATGGGAACTGTTTTCTCTCTGTTACATCACCTAAAAGTCTAGTTTACCCGGAGTGAGATGATGAGCTAGAATAATAAAATACAAGGAAAATAAGCATGCTTCTCCAATATGTTGTTATAAAATAAGTCAAACTCTGAGAACATAAACACCTTTCCTATCAATTGTTTTTATTTAAAGAGAGGGGTTAATGCAAATCAGTAAGATGTCAGTATGTTTTCTTTGGGGATCTAAAGAGCTCTTGATCATCCTTGCCAACAATGAGATCATGAATTCATTTAAAAAATGTATAGAGACCTCAAATACTACTGTAGAAATAAGATTGTAAGAAATACTAAACAATGTTATGAAAACTGAAGCTGATAAAATGTATAATTTAACCAGAACTTCTACAAGATTATGCTATAGACACTGAATCAAAAAACAGGAATATCCTGGAAGGGTTAATATCACCATACCCAACACTATAACCCAGGTTTTATTTTATTTTTATGAAGGAATGGAGAAGAGAGAAAACTGTCTTTTCTAGATTTGAGTTTGGCTTTTCTTGTTCTGTTGATATGTGTAATAAATGGCTACAGCAAGGATCCTCAACCCCTGGTCCGTGGCCCGGCACTGGTCCACGGCATGCCAGCAATCAGGCCACGTAAACAAACAAAGCCCCATCCGTAGGTGCAGGCAGCATTCAAAACCACGTCCCCTCCAGTCCGCGGAAAAACTTTTCTCCATGGAACTGGTCCCTGGTGCCCAAAAGATTAGGGGCCACAGTATATAAAAGCAGAAATATACATGGTTGCTTTTTGTAGGAAATAACGCATCCATTTTTGCTTGATGTAGCAAGTCTAGGTGATGAACAGGTTTGATACACAAAGGGAGGGGCGAATGAATTGGGTCGTCCCCATAGCCATTCTGTGTTGTCTTCTCCCTGGACAGCGGAATCAGCACATTTGCCATGCTGACTGGCACTCTGCCTTTCACCGTGGAGCCATTTAACATCAAGCAACTTCATCTCAAGATGGTTAATGGAGAAATGAATCCCATCTCTCCCAACATTTCCTCTGGTAAGGGATGGTTTATTTTATATTTTAATATAAAATATGACAAGTATAAAACCCGCTGTTTTAGATTATAGCCAGTGAGGCCATTGGCCAGGCTGGTTCGAATTCTGGAATTTGTAATCCAGACACATCTGGAAGATACCAAGTTAAGACAGGCTTACAGTATATTGAAGCAATTTCTGTGTAACATAACAAAAACAGCCATTTATTCACAGCTCTTCTTCAGGACAATGACTGACTGACTGAACTTCTATCCTGTCCTTTCTCTGAGAGCTCTAAATAACCTACACAGAGGACTTTTTATCCCCATAATGACAGTCAAACCTGGCTGACGAAGAGTGATGAACTCAAAGTCACCAGTGAATTCTGTGATTTGAACAGGGCTCCTGCTGGCCATTGTAGTGCAAGGACAGTATAGGAAGCACTAGATGACCCTGACAGTTTAGTTTCTGTCACCAGCTGAAATAGCTGATGAATCTCCTCTGGATTGGCTTATATTTACAATATTCTTAAATTCATCCTATAAATCACAACTCAATAAATGACAAAATAATCAAATGGTTTAAATGGAAGTGGCCCAAGGTCTGGGAAAATAGAATAGATTTGAATGCAGTCCATTTTTTCCCTTTTCTTTTCTAAAATATTAACTTTTTAAGATAGTGTTGGTTTTTTGCCTAGGTTTAAGGGAAGAATAAAATGTTATGACTCCTCAGCATTTGAACTGGATCATTTGTCCATGATAATGTTGAGGAATGGCTCTGGGATTTCTGGAAAGATGAGTAGAGAAAAGTGTATTAATGAGAACATACATTTTGTATCTGTATGAAAGCCAATTACAAGAATAGGTCTATTAAAAGAATATCATTGTTGAAAGTGAATAGCTTTTATTTTACCTCAGAAATTTAAATTCAGCAGTGATTTCTCTGATGCCAGAAATGCTGACTTTGGTAATTTTTCTTCCATGATGGTGTTGTCAGGAAAAGCGCTTCATTAATTCTCCCTATTGTTGTTTGAGGACTGTGTAGGCTGTTTCAAAAAAGCATTGCCACCCAATAAATTTGTTATGACAACTCTGGTTTTTTTAAAAATTCCTCCACAGGAGCTATCAATTTTATGCACTCTTTGCTTGAACCTGATCCCACAGAGCGGCCTACTGTTAAAGAGGCAATGCAAGACAAATGGTTAGATGATAATAATATCAGCAAACCACCAAATGCGTTCATATATAGAAATAGGTAATTATTGCAAGTTTGTCATCCTTTATTTCTTCATTTTCAACAGTAATGAATTTTCTTGAAAAGGCTCTTTGGCCATGTGGTGAGAGTGGCTTCGACCCTTCTGACCAGTGGTGGGTTCCTACCGGTGCGGTCCGGTGCGTAGTTCCGGTGGGGAGCAGCTGATTGCGCAATGCCGTCTTCGCCGGTCCGTCGCGCGCGTCACCATCTTTTTAAAAGAATTTTTGGGTTTTTTTGCTTCTGCGCATGCGCGGAAGCAAAATCTTGCCAAAATCTCACGAGGGGACGTGCGCACGCATGAGATTTCAGCGAGATTTTGCTTCCACGCATGCGCAGAAGCAAAATCGCATGAGGGGGTGCACACGCATAGCAAGCGCACGTGTGCACGAAATGTGGAAATGCGCACGCAGCGCACCAGTATCGGTAAGTGAGCAACCCACCCCTGCTTCTGACCATACCTTTCAGGTCCCATCATCCCACCATGCTTGAAGTATTCTGTTTATGGGCTGTGTAGTATTTCCTGTTTCCATCATCCACGTTCCTGAAGGAAGGCAATTTCTTGCCCTGATTTCTCCCTTTTAAGAACAACTTGTGAAAGGGATGAGCCTTTTACAGTCTGGGCATAATTTTATGTATTCATTTATTTAGATTGAAAAGAATATCTAATTTCAAATAACTCCAAGCTCTGTACCTAATAAAAACCAGAACAATAAGAGAAGCAAATCATAAGCATCCAAAAAAACCATTACTCCAGTTCTAGTTGCTTTGGGGGAGGGGAGTACAGTCAAAGAACAGCAATTATGTCTCCTTTTAAGGAGATAAAGCAGAAATACTATTTATGATTTTTTTAAAAAAAACCAATTTAAGAGAGAATAAAACTTCTCCAGAATAATGATAACTAGCTGGAATAAGACATTTGACTCTCAAAAGATCATAAATAGTTCTTCAAACATCATTCTCCCCTACAACACTATGTGGAGATTCAGGCACAGTTGAGGTCTGAGGCTCAAAAAACTTGGGATGATGGAAAACTTAAAACTCTGCAGCAAAGATACAAACATTACTAGGAACAATCGCCAGAATGAAGCAAATTCAGTACCCAGAAAATAAAGCAGAACATCCGGATGAAGAGATCTAGCTTACTGATCAGTGATTTAACACTTACTCTAAATTCTGTTAAGAGTTAAACTGTTTCTTTCAGATTTCCAGTTATTTATTAGAGACTTGGGAGCATATCACCATGTACTTGGATCATCCTTGGGCTGGCATGTCCCCATTTGAGTTCCTTCTCATCTCTATTGTCGAGACAAACCAATTGGGAAACCTTTGGTTCCCCATTCCTGAATTAATAGAGCGTGGACCCACTATCCAGAATTCTACTTTTCTTTATCTAAGAAGACCAATATGGTCTTCTGGGTGCTGTTTTAGCCATCTCCTTCTGGCACTGCTGTCTCTTCCTCTGAGAAACAATCAGAAGATTGGTCCCCCTTTCTCACATCTCAGAGCCCTGGTGGTGCAGTGGTTAAAGTGCAGTACTGCAGGCAAACTCTGCCCACAGCCAGGAGTTCAATCCTGAGAGGGCTGAGCCTCAGCCTTCCATCCTTCCAAGGTCAGGGAAAATGAGGACCCAGGTTGTTGGCAGCAATATGCAAATAATGCTTCTACGTTGCAAATTGCTCAGAGAGTGATGTAAAGTGCTATTGGGTAATATATAAGTCTAAATTCTATTGCTATTGCTGTCCCGCTCAATTCTTCCCCTCACATGTGCCTCAATCGGTCTCTTTCCAAAAAAAGACAAGATGGGGCTGGAAAATTTCTTCCTGTTTTTGCTCAAATCATATAGCTCTTCTTATCCCTCCTATTTGGAGGCTAGGATTCTAAAAAGCCAATGTTTTTGTTCTCTTTAACGCAAAAGAAGATCCTATGGGTCATCTACCATAGATGTGCTTGCATTTGAAGTCAATATGAATTTTCCTGCCTTCCTGCTCTGTGGCATCTCTCAAATGTTTATCTACCATCGACCTCACCCCATTCCTAAGAGGTTGGTAAGGGGCGTGCATAAGTGCACAATCGTGCCTACCGTTCCTGCCCTAATGTTCACACATATTCTTACCTCTTTTACTCTTATTCGTGCTTGTACTATTACATATATATTCAATCATGTTTTACTGTTTATATTTTGTTTATAATCATATATGCTTGACAAATAAACAAATACAAATACAAATACCTGAGGGCTTAAAGGATGTGTACGAAGGCAGGAGTGCTCTGCTTTAATAGCAGTGATACAAAATATAGTCTAAATCCCATAAAAACCCCTTCTTAGAAAGAAAAATAGAAACTACTTGGGATGTCAGTTGAGTGTATGGAAGATGACCTCGATAGAAATATGCAAGAACTGCTTCCTAGGTGAAACGGGATGAAATATTTTTAAAGTCCAAAATAATGAGAGAGCATTCAGAAGCAGCTCAGTCGGATGCCTCCCTGATGTATAAAAAGAAGGAAAGAGATAGCACAATCAAACTTGCAAGTCTCTGTTATTCTAACCAATCCCAATAAAACTAGTTTTAGTCTTCATGTGGAATTAATTTCCTGGCCTGGTCTATCTAGCGCAGTGATGGCGAACCTTTTTTGGTTCACGTGCCAAAAGAGGGGGGGAATGTGGGGGATCACATGTGTGCGTGCCCACACTCATAATTCCATGCACCCCCGCACATGCACGCATGACCCCCCTGCTCCCAGCATGCAATGGCACGCCCATTTTTCACTCTCCCCAGGCTCCAGAGCCTTCCTAGAGGCTCTGGAGCCCTCTGGAGGCTGGAAACAGCCTGTTTCCTGACTCCCAGTGGGCCCAGAAGGCCCGAAAATCAACCGGCTGGTGCACACATGCATGCCGGACCTGAGCTCGCGTGCCCACTGATATGGCTCCGCGTGCCACTTGTGGCACCCGTGCCATAGGTTCGCCATCACGGATCTAGCGCAACTGACATTAACAGCTCATTTAGCAGATTCTATTATGACAATGTGTCATTAAATGTATTTCCACAGTGCTAAAAATCCACTCTAAGCATTCACAAGCTCACGTTGAAATGTTCCAAGTTCTAGAGACTGAGGGAAATTTCACCCTGAAGCCCTCGGTAAATCCTTGTGTTACCATTGTGAGGGTTTGCCCCAGGACACTAGATAAATTTAGAACAAATTGTGTATTGTGGGGGAGGGGGGAAACCGGTTGGAAAACCTGGTGAACTCAGGGAAGATTTTTCAGACTAAATTTTGAGCAGAATTATACCACAATTTTTTTCTGGTATAGAAGAATATAGCTCAGTTTATTGCGGCAACCTGAACCAAACAGATTTGCCTATCCCTTAACCTCTTCTTTTCAGGCTTCGCCCAAATGAATTGAATCCTGTTGTTTTGAGTTACATGACAGAAATAATGGAGTTCAACCTTTCAGATGTTGTGACCGTCTTGATTAAAAACAAGCCATCTTCCATCATGGCGACGTATTACTTATTGCTGAAGAAATTAATTAGATATCAGAGAGAACCCAGTACTGAAATGGTAAGATATGATTTCATGGCATCTTTAAATTAATTAGGGAGCACATTTTGCTAATATCTTGTCTGCAGTCTGTTTAATTATTTATATAATATAATTTATATTATATAATATGTAATATATTATTTATATTATTTATATTTATTACATTACATTATATAAATATATTATATTTATATGATATAATATAATGTAATAAATATAGTTATATATGATATAAATGTATTATATATTATATCATAACTAATTAATTATTTATATAAATAATTCCACTGTTATGAAATGTGGGGCTAGCATGGCTGATCATCTGGAGAACCTGAAATTGTAAAAAGAAATAAATAACCTTCACTAAAGCGGATTAAATTAACTGGATGAGTCTAGCAAGTCAATTCGTTGTTAAGGTGATATCTGAAAAGGGATTTGCTTCTTTTCATATACCCATGCAAGAGGTCAAGCCATGTGGTTAATGTACAATCTTGTTCAGGTTATCTGTGAGGTGGACATGGCTCAGAGGTTCTTTTCCCTAAGAAAAATAGAATGATACAGTCTTTGGAAATGCAAGGCGCTTTAGTTGCATTTGAGATTTTCTCAGAGAAAGCTGATAGAATTTCCAAGAAGTAAACTTTTAAGATAATCTAGTTGGCCAAGAATAGATACAAGTTGATAGTCTGGTCTAGATTTCCTATATTAGCATCCTCCTGTTGGATTACCAACTGAAGTTCAATCTTGATCACTAAAACCATAATTACAGAATGCAGGCTTTTTTTTTTAGCAACAAAGGTAGATCATCAATAGTTTCTTCCAGAATGATTTAGTCTACAGCCTTGGTGTATTTTAATATCCAATGATTGAACTTCCAAGCAAGCTTGGCCAGTTATAATGTCCCTAGTACTTGGAGAGTGGTATTTCTAGATTATGGGAAATACGGTCCTAAATACCTCAAAAAATATGAGTTTGAAGAAGGTTCAAATAGATTATTCCTGGGTTTTTTCTTTAAAATAATTATTCTACTCTCACCCCATCCTCAAAAAGACCAGTAGTTAGTAAAACAAGAGCAAAGCAGGCCTATTTGTACAAATGTGAATTTAAAATTGTTTTTCTGTGGCAACATTTATAGTAAAACATTGATAGATCTCTATTTTTTTTCAAAAAATCCAAATATGCTGTCTTATGATAAGGAGAATAGCTACCATATTTACACATATGAAGCTTAAGCCCTTGTTACTTAAGGGTAATGAAAAAATGCCCTTTGGTATCTTTCAAGTCATGCTCAATACTTAGATGTTGTTGTTTTTTTAAAACATGGAACGCTTCACGAATTTGCGTGTCATCCTTGCGCAGGGGCCATGCTAATCTTCTCTGTATCGTTCCAATTTTAATATATGTGCTGCCGAATGTACTTAGATGTTTTATGAATGAGTTTACATAATTTACTTGGTAGCATTATGGATATCATTGCTACTACTTTTGTCTATGATGTTTTTCAAGTTTGTAATCTAACATATGGTTTAAATCCCCAGCAACTTCGTGCAAATTTTATAACCACTACACAACTGAAAAACTGTTATAAGATAGCTGTAACAGACACCAGCTCACCGCTGCCAGCTTGTCACCGCCAAGTTGCTTCTATCAACTCACCACAAGTTACCACAAGACAACTCAGGAGCTGAGATAGCGCAGTGGTTAAAAGCAGCATTGCGACCTTCAGCTGATTGCTAGTTCAGCAGTCCAGCTGTTCGAATCTCACTAGGCTCAAGGTTGACTCAGCCTTCCATCCTTCCGAGGTGGGTAAAATGAGGACCCAGATTGTTGGGGGCAATATGCTGAACTCTGTAAACCGCTTAGAGAGGGCTGGAAAGCACTATGAAGCGGTATATAAGTCTAAGTGCTATTGCTATTGCTAACTCAACATGGCCAATTCGCTGCAGAGAAAACTCGCTGCAGGTGGCTGGAGGGAGAGTCAGGCGGGTGAGCAAGCAGATGGGCAGAGCACAGAGTGGTGGCGGCAGTGGCCAGGAGCTTCTAATTTTCCTATCCCCTGCTGCCGCTGTTGTGCTCTGAGCCATTCAGAGTTCCGGATGTACAGCGGGAGCTTGGCACAGTGGCAGTGGTGGGGGTGTGAAAATGGAACATGCCTGGCCATCACCAGCTCCCTGCCTACTGTCACAACTGAATGGCCTGAATACCATTGCCGCCACCGAATGGTCTGAACTCCAAACGGCCTGGAGTTCAGCATGGCAGCAATGGCGGTGGTGAGGGTGTGTGCAAATGGGATGCGCCTGACTGCCACAACCTTCTCCTCCACCGCCCTGCCCATCACCATTACTGCGGAACAGCCCAAACTTTGAACAGCCTGGAGCTTGGCGTGGTGACAGTGCAAGTTGTGAAAATGGGAAGCCCCCAGCTGTCACCATTGCTCTGTGCCGACATGCTTGCTCTCTTGCCCACTCAACTCTCCCTCCAGTGGGAAGCCCCTGGCTGCCACTGCTGCTCTGTGCTCTGCCCACTCGCTTGCTTGCCCACCTGGGTCTCCCTCTGACTGCCTGTGGCAAGTTGTCCCTGTGGCGAATTGGCCATATTGAGTTGTGCTGCAGCAACTAGATGGCAGTGATTTGGCAGAGACGACTTGGCGGTGGTGAGCTGGCCATGCCAAGTTGTCCTAGATCCACACACACACAGGTCCTGCTGTGTTGTTTTGTCATGATGAACGGGTGTTCTTGGGAAGGTGAGTGAAGAATGTTAAGAGTGTATGCCAAGAATAAATATTCCCAGAAGAATCCCCTAAGGTGGGAAGATCATCCCAACTCCCCATCCAAAGCAAGCAGGCACTTAGAGTAGGTAGCACTGATATAGGAAGATGCCAGAGACAGATACTCACTTTAGTAATAATGGCAAAGGTATCAGTTAATAGAATCAGAATAGAGCTGGAAGGGACCTTGGAGGTCTTCTAGTCCAGCCCCCTGCTCAAGTAGGAGATCCTATACCATTTCAAACAAGTGACTGTCCAGTCTCTTCTTAAAATCCTCCAGTGACGAAGCTCCCACAACTTCTGAAGGCAAGTTGTTCCATTGGTTAATTGTCTTCACTGTTAGGAAGTTTCTCCTCAATTCCAGGTTGCTTCTCTCCTTGATTAGTTTCCATCCATTGTTTCTTGTCCTGTGGTCTGGTGCTTTGGAAAATAAAGTGACCCCCTCTTCTTTGTGGCAGCCTAGTCTTTCTTTTCTCTAGACTAGCCAAACTCAAATACTCCAACCACTCTTCATGTTTTAGCCTCCAGGTCTTTAATCATCTTAGTTGCTCTTCTTTGCATTTTTCCCAAAGTCTCAACATCTTTTTCGTAGTGTGTGACAGTAGGCTATGGTAAACTACTCCTGAATTTGAATAAAGAAAATCACATGAATAGAAATAGAAATAACTTGTAATGTACTTCCTCATCCCTTTTGTCCTTTCTAACACATACTGAACATTTTCATAGCATTTATTTTCTGGCATGGATAGGAGATCCACGAACTCCTGTTAGGGTTGTAAAATAAAATATGATATGAAGCACATTTAATGTTCAAGTAGGGATGATATAGGGCTATTTAAGAATCCCTGACAGCATTAGAGGCAGATATGAATATAGAAACTTAGATGTACAGGACTGAAATTGTCTATATCAGTGATGGCGAACCTTTTTTTCCCTCGGGTGCCGAAATAGTACGCGCGCGCTATCGCGTGCACATGTGTGCCCACACCCATAATTTAAAGCCCCTCACTCACCCCACCCCCCCTGCATATGCATGCGTGACACCCCCCACTCCCCCATTTCCTGACTTCCAGTGGGCCCAGTAGTCCATTTTTTACCCTCCCCAGGCTCCAGAGGCTTTCTTGGAGTTTGGGGAGGGCGAAAACGCTCCCCCTGCCACCCCGGAGGCCCTCCAGAGGCTGAAATCACCCTCCCAGAGCCTCCGCGTGAGCCAAAAATCAGCTGGCAGGCAAGCACATGCGCACTGGAGCTGAGCTAGGGCAATGGCTCGCGTGCGGGCATATATACTACCTGTGGAACCCGTGCCATAGGTTCACCATCACTGGTCTATATCTTTCCATTGTCCATATAATTACCATTACTGATCTATTCCCCATAGTCAATTTGATTAGTGTTTGGCAAGAACTGACATATTAAAAATTCATGAGTGGTTTCTCCTCCATTTGTGAACTATCCATTCAAGGCCTCTTCATCTTATAACTCCTCTCAATATTAATTGTAGACAATTCCCTTGTGAATGTATTGCAACTTGTACTTTTTTAAACATTGTCATAAATATGTTGTTACTTAAATTGTAGGCCCTTTGTGAAAGCTGGGTAACTGAATTTATTTTCTCCCTGACATTTGTTTATGCTATATGTGTTAGCAGTTAATTCATATTATCAAGTTGTCAGAAGAGAAATAACCTTATACATTCAGCTTCATTGTTCAAGGAGCTGCATTAATGAAATGGTTATCACTGAAAAATAATACCCTAGGCCCGTGATGGCGAACCTATGGCATGGGTGCCACAAGTGGCACGCGGAGCCATATCGGTGGGCACGTGAGCTCAGGTCCGGCATGCATGTGTGCACCAGCCGGCTGATTTTCGGGCCTTCTGGGCCCAATGGGAGTCGGGAAACAGGCTGTTTCCAGCCTCCAGAGGGGGTGGGGAAGGCCGTTTTCGCCCTCCCCAGGCTCCTAGAAAGGCTCTGGAGCCTGGGGAGAGCGAAAAATGGGCGTGCCATTGCATGCTGGGAGCAGGGGGGTCATGCGTGCATGTGCGGGGGTGCATGGAATTATGAGTGTGGGCACGCACACACGTGATCCCCCACATCCCCCCCCTTTTTGGCACGCGAATCAAAAAAGGTTCGCCATCACTGCCCTAGGCTGATCTTTCTTAGCCCTTTGAATCAATACAGACAGAATAATTTTCGACAGTTCACTCATTCAGACAGTTTAAAATATTTACGTTCTATAACATATAAACATATTTCAATACACTAATGCCGGATATAACCTCTTGGTTTCAAATGTTCAAACATACTTTTCGTTGATGCATAGAATTGAAAGTCAATAATGGCTATTGAATTCAACTTTTTGCTCAGTACAAAATAAATGTAAACATTCATGACAGGCAACTATCCACTTTGTGCTTTAACATCTCCACCATCACTCTGGACAATTAACTCCACTGACCCTTTGAGTAGAATCTATCTTCCTGTTGACGAAGAATAGAACCTGGCTTTCCTCTTCTTTTTCATGTACTTGAAGAATGCTATCATACCCCCCTCCCCATTATTCCTCCTTTCTCAGAGGATAACCTATTTAGTGCCACTAAACTGCTTCTAGGTCTTAGTCTCCAGTCCCAACACACTCCCCATCAACCTCATTTTTTTGCATTTGCTCTAGGTTCTCTGAAGCTTTTAAAAACATGTTATTCAAATCTGGTTGTAGTACTTGAGATAGGTTCTGACATGACTTAAGTGAATGTATTCTTCTGTCTATTGGAATATAACATCCGTCAGTAAAACAGTCTTGTTTTGTCACCCTATCTGTCTCTCACATCCACTCCAGAATGTGGTGATACCTTTTATCACAGAGGTGGGTTCAGGAGGAAGAACAGTTTAATCAGAACTCTGTCTCTGTAAGGCCAGCTGTTTACACAAGAGTATCATCTCTAACAGATGTGGTAGATGAGCCTGTGCATATGAATTGTGCATATCACTTTTTTTTCTTAGTTCCAAAAAACTGTAGTATGAGTGTTGAGGAAATGTGATTTCTCACACTAGACCTGGGAAATGATATCTGATTCTCCTTCATCATCTAAGTGTTGTGCTATGTTCTGCTTGTCCAATAAAACTCTCCTCTGGAAAAACCTGAAGGTTTAATATACTAAAGTTCAACATCTCACTCTTTATAATCTTTACTACAAACAGCTGGTCACAGCTGTTTGTCTAGGGAGATTCTTAGTCATCCAGGTCATGTTTGTCCCAAAAGTACTTTTTCAAGAGGCAATGGACTTTCTTGAACTGAAAGAAAGCCTAGTCCAGTTGCCTGTTGAAAAAACACCTTTGGGGCTCGCCACAAAAGGTTTTGCTTTAGGCATAACAGTCATTTTGTTTGATGAGAAAAATCTACTGGAAATTTGGCTCTGAAAAGACTATAAGCAACCCAGAAGTTTTTTCCCCATGACCATGTTTGAACCATTAATTATACATATAAAAGAAAGGCCTGTTCTGTTGCACACTGTGATTTCTCCAAGCAACTTGCATTTTATGGCATTTGTTGTAGAAAGGACAGTCTAATGCCATCCAAAACCATCTAGTTCAGTTTTGCAGAAATAGTGTTCTTGCCAAAGAACTTCCTGTCCAGATGCTTAACCAATTAGTTCTTACGAATCCAGGCCATGGCAAGTTTTCTGATGGACAGTAAATAAAGTGACTGTAAAAATCTTAAGATGAAAGTTTGATTTCTTAGCTAGGAGTGTATAAAATTCTGAGATAATCTTTGACTGAATTGGCAAGAATGCTTATGCTACCTCATATTCACCTCCACCCCTGATGTAGTAGAGATGGAGCAGCAGGGGCGAAATGCTCTTGGTTCGGGCGGGCCAGTCAGTCGTCGTAGAGCCGATAGAGCCGATAGCGATCGCAGCGCGAGGCTTCCCCCACCCACTTTCCCCGCCTGCCTGGATGCCGCCATTTGGGTTCTTTTACCCTCTGCGCATGCACAAAGCGTTCTGCGCATGCACAGAGGGTAAAAGAACCCAAATGGCGGCGTCCAGGCAGACGGGGGAAGCGGATGGGGGAAGCCTTGCACTGTGATCGCTATCGGCTCTATCGGCTCTACGACAACCGACTGGCCCGCCCGAACCGGGAGCATTTCACCCCTGTGGAGCAGTGCATTTTTTCCCCTAAATGTTACAAAAATTGTTGAAGCAATTGTTGGGGGAAAAAACACTCAGTTTTGACAATATCTGATACAGATGGACTCATCAGAAAAGTTTCTAATTCTAGATGTCTCTCTTCTTTCCTGAAGTCACAAAATGCACTCAAAAGTGCATATACTATACATATTGTATATAATGCATATATTATACATGCAAGTCCATACAAGTGTGTATACTGTATATTTTATTAGTTTTAGTCAGGTTGTTGAAGTGCAATGGGCATTGAAGTTTAGTACTACCATAGCCAGCTGTCAGGCCAAATTAACTATGTAAATATGCCGAAATTATAAATCAGCCTCAGCCTCTGGATGTAGAAATATCAAGTATGCCTGGAAAAGATAGAGGGTCTGGTCTCAACCTTAGAAACTTAAGATGTATGTCTATGGAGATTCTCAATCATCCAGGTCATGGTTATTGCAAAGGTGTTTTTTCAAGAGGCAACTGAACTTTCTTTGTTTTTCCTTGAAGATGTTTTGCTTCTCATCCAAGAAGCTTCTTCACTTAAATCCTTCCATTCTCCACCATTCAGTCAGAACTGAAGAAGCTTCTTGAATGAGAAGCGAAATGTCTTCAACAAAAAACAAAGAAAGTCCAGTTGCCTCTTGAAAAAACACCTTTGGAGTTTAAGATGTATGGACATCAACTTCCAGAATTCCCCAGCATGCTGGGAGTTGAAGTCCACATATCTTACTGTTGCTAAATTGAGAAACACTGGTCTATAGTAAAAGCCAGTCCCAAGTTTTCCAATTCTGGGAAAAGAGATTGAGAAGTGCCTGGGGAATATAATCTAAATCCATTGGGTAGGAAGGGTTAGCTGATAAATGGTATTGAGATTATTTTAGCCACCTTGATCTATTTAACTTTGTAATTTTTTGTGCACCAATGTAAGCTATAATCTGCCTTGTGAGCAGGGGTGGGTTCTAACTTACCTTGCTGCCAGTTCGCTTCCTCCCGCGCCACATGGCCGCACCTCGTGGGCACACACACGCATGTGCAGTCGCAAAAAATAAAAAAAATCCCCGCCACAAAAAAACAGCTGAAAACAAGATGGCGGCACATGTGCAGTGCTGGAAACTTGGCTTCTGCGCATGCACAAAAGATTAAAAAAACCGAAAAAAATTCCAACCCCCCCCCCAAAAAAATCCCCCCAAAAAAGAGATGGCAAACCAGCAGTTTGCTACCAGTTCAGGCGAACCGGTCCGGACCAGGAGGAATCCACCTCTTCTGCTTGTGAGGAAACAGAAAGGTTGCCTATTCAGTTAGAAAGAACAATCATCTATTACTTCCAATACTAGTTTTCATAGAATTAAAAATAGATGCCTGAATTAACTCACCACTTTTCATCTACTTTTTTTACCCATGTTTCCCCGAAAATAAGACCCTGTCTTATATTTTTTTGAACCCTGAAATAAACCCTTGGCCTTATTACCATGCACTCAAAAGCCAGATTGGGCTTATTATCAGGGGATGTCTTATTTTGGGGAAAACAGGGTACTTCCAGGGGTGAAATGCTCCCGGTTCGGGTGGGCCAGTTGGTCATTGTAGAGCTGATAGAGCTGATAGCGATCGCAGCGCCAGCCTTCCCCCACCCACTTCCCCTGCCCGCCTGAATGCCGCCATTTGGGTTCTTTTACCCTCTGTGCATGCGCAGAACGCTTTGTCATGCGCAGAGGGTAAAAGAACCCAAATGGCGGCATCCAGGCAGGTGAGGGAAGCAGGGGGAAGGCTCACACTGCGATTGCTATTGGCTCTATCAGCTCTACAACGACTGACCGGCCTGCCCGAACCAGGAGCATTTCACCCCTGGGTACTTCCCTTAATATTGAGAACCAATTTGGTGTAATGGTTAAAGCATCAGGTTAGAAACTAGGAGACTGTGAGTTTTAGACCTGCTTTAGCTCAAGGTCACCCAAGTTGTGTGGCCTTGAGCTAGTCCCTTTCTCTCAGCTCCAGGAAAGAGGCAATGGCAAATCACTTCTGAAAAAGTCTTGCTAAAAAAAGCTGCAAGAACCTGTCCAGGAAGTCTCGAAAAATCAGACCTGATTGAATGAATGAAAACTAAAATAATATTACTGTGTCTGATGTGTCTGCAGAAAGAACATGCACCAGAAAAGCTTCACAGTGAACATCCTGGAAGCGTAAGTCAAGATGCAGATGTTCCAGTTTTACAGAAGACAAAAATGGCTATAGCAGAAAAACGGAAAAGTGGCAACAATAAAGCGTTTCATTCCACGCTCAGCTCAAAAATGCCATATGTTACCAAGGAGGATGACATTGCAGTTATTCTTGAAAATCAAGAAATCTTACCAGAAGGTAATGTGTACTACTCTTTTTGATAGTCTGAGGATATTATAAATGTATAATAGTGACAGGGAATAAGACTTCTAACAAAAGACAGAAAATTAATTACACATGTTATACTTGTCGAAATATTTTTTGATTAAGGGTGAGGAAAAATAAAACAATGATAAATATTTTAATGCCTGAAATTCATATTTTGAGTATGCCTAACCAGGTTTTTAATGTATGAGACCCTGATAAAGCATGAAAGCATTACTACCGTGTACTGATAACAATAAAGGGCAGTTGTTTGTTTTTCTAAAGGTTAAGCTAAAGGTTTTCATAAGAGACCAAACACAGCAAAATAATGGAAACAAATGTTATTGGGATAAAGTAGCATTATTCTGAAATTTGTTGTTATTGCTATTGTTTTTGCAGTCTTGAATTGCTTGATAGGTCTCCATGATTCTCTGAATCTTGCCAGCTTTGTAATATGAAAAGGTCATTAGATACATTGGGTTGGATCCAGATGTTTATTCCACTGATGGGAACTTCTGAAATAGTTAGATTTCTTCAGCAATCTACATTATTTTCTTTTCATTTATGAAATCGATTCAGTGTTTGAAGGGACTTATGCAATTACATTATTCTCTACTTAGACAGTGAAAAACATTATTTTTTCAGTGGATCAAATGCTTTCAACTATGGGAAGGAGGATTTTTATTCCTAGGAATACGGTACTTTGTTTGATCCAATCTATTATTTATGGGAAACACAGTGTACTCTGAGGATAGATAATTTATTTAGAATTATAATCCTCCACACAGAAATAGAAACAAAAATTATTTCTTCACTTTCCACTCCAAAGAACCTAGAAGGTTTTATGAACAGTGTAAAGAAATACACAGTTCAGTTATTGGTGTTTTTTTTAAAACAAAAACCTTCAAAATTTCCTAAGGCATGACAATAAAACTGAAACAATATTAAACTCATTATTATTACTCGTCACAGCATCATGTTGAGTATAGCAATAGAAAAAGCTGCACCTGGCATATCTACCAATCAATCCAGGATTTTATAGTCTTATTAAAACCCTCATTGCCACATATTTTGTCGGTTGACATTTCTGAATAATGTTCAAAGGCAGTTTGGAATTAAGAAAAAATACCCCTTAAGATGGATAAAAGCCCATAAAGGTTCAATTGTCACAATAAATTATACTGACATTTTTTGTCAGAATTGCAGTAGTAGGTTCAGAAATACTTCCATTCTGTGAACTTGTTCTTCTTTAAGGAAGTGCAGTTCTGTCCAAAATTGATTCTACACACAGGTTCCATCATTGATTATAGGGAATTAATTAATGTTTTTCTTGCCTGGGATTAAAACAGCCAGAAGATAATAGATAAAATGACAAATTAACTTAAAAGGACTAACAATTTATAGAGCTTCTTAAAGGGTTAAATGTGTGCCTGATACGACAATTGCAAAAAAATTAGTTACTCAGTACAATGTAGCCAATTAGCAAATATCCATACAGGAGAATTTTTATTCTAACCTGCTAAATTATCTCACCATTTTCCCAGTTAGAAGGAAGGTTTCCCCAAAATCTGGTGCAGGAATGACTTGGTTATCCCTCTGAGGAGATAGAAACAGTTTCTCTCATGCTCTTACAACATCCTTTCAGTGTGGCATGGGAAATAGAATTGAATACCTTTTTTTAATGCCACAGCCATGCTAATTTGCTAGTTCTGAGGAGATGACAGGATATGTTTCCACACAACTGATTAATCAACAGATACCTTCAGAATTTATTTATAATCATTCTAACCCTATTCCTCAAAGTAGCCTCTCCTGAAGTATGATGTATTATTTAATAGAATAGAGAATTAAAAAAAAATCCTGACATAAACTATAATCCTCAATGCTTTGCTAAACACTATATAAATTCTTGCTTGTTAAAATTTTAAAAGAACTTTCCAAATGCTATAGCAGCACTTAGACTTATATACCACCCCAGATGCTTTACAGCACCCTCTGAGCAATTTACAGAGTCAGCATATGCCCCCAACAATCTGGGTCCTCATTTTACTGACCTCAGAAGGATGGAAGGCTGAGTCACCTTGAGCCAGTCAGGATCGAACTCCTGGCTGTGAGCAGAGTTAGCCTACCATGCTGCATTCTAACCACTGCGCCACCATGGCTATGATCAACAGAGGCAAAACATATGTTCTTATTTTGATGTTTATAGACTTTAAATTTTCATTACCTGATTTCACCTATTCTGTGTTTTCTTTAGCTTCCAAGTTTGCAGGCAGAGAATTGATTTATTTTGATCTCCCTAAATCTCCACGTAATTCATGTGGGCCATTCAATGAGACACAACTTGAAACACAGGAAAATGAAGAAGATGTTAAAGATTGGCCAAAAGTAAGAAAATTGTATTTATTGGAAAAGCCACCTTCTCCTCTAAGAAATAACCCAAGATATCCTATGAATCACGAGACTGAGAAGTCTTCTGTGTCATATATATGTAGACTAACACCAAGGTCAACAAATGAAAACAGAATTGTAGATCAAGATCCTATGGTTTTTCCTAACACAAAAGTCAAAGATCTCTTGAAAGCAATGAATGAGAACCTTCTAGCTCCAAAGTGGCAACATCAAGAAAGAAAGAGTTCTGCTTTTCTGGTTATGGAAACACCTCAACTCTCACCTTTACCAAGATTGAAACCAGGTGCTACAAAGGATCACATTATAAAAAAGATCTCATGGTTGGGATCATCACAGCAGGAGTCCATTGGATCACCTTTTTTTGTTAGTGTTTCAAGACCACCAGTTTTCCCAGTAACACACGAACATACTTTCATGGTAAAAAGTTTGAGGCAATCTAAAGAAAAGTCCAGTGGCTTTTTAAAAAATGATAAAATGAAAAGAAATATTCAACTCAAATATACAACTAAGGATGCAGACTTAAATCTCCCCATATTATCTCCACCATATCAAACACCAGGGAAAAAGTCTGAGATTTTAAGGCTAGATTTTGCATAAACAAAATGATTACCAAAAAATAAAATAAAAAGTACACTGATTGGAAAACAATGTACAAGTTCACTAAAGAAACAGAGAACTTGTTGATTGGAAAAAAGGAAATGAGAAATAATTAGTTCACTGATTGTACAATAGATGCATCTCAGGTAATGAATAAAAAGGTTTGCACTTTATGACAAAGAAAAAAAAAGAAATAAGAAATTCATCCTGTGAGGAAGGTCAATGGTAAAAAAAGAATAATATATTTAGTCTGGTAGTTTCTGTTTCTCATCTTTTATTCATACACAGAATGTGCCAAATAACTGATTATTAGATTATTTTTATTTTTAAAAAATGTTCTACAATTGTACTTAAATGCAATTGATTTATGAAATTTACTGCTATAAAAATTTATATTAATAATAATATACTAAAGGCTAAATGTTGGCTAAAGGTTGGCCAACACATTGTAAACCAGGGGTCCTCAAACTTGGCAACTTTAAGGCTTGTGGACTTCAATTCCCAGAATTCTCCAGCCAACATAGTTGGCTGGAGAATTCTGGGAGTTGAAGTCCACAAGTCTTAAAGTTGCCAAGTTTGAAGACCTCTGTTGTAAACGTTAGTATGTGACAGGTTTTCATGCCACACAGAATCTATACATACAGAATCTCCACATATATCAATAAGACTTCCAGCCTTGAAGAGCCAAGAGACCTCTAGGTAGAATTCACAGATAACAGGGCCCAGTGAATTACATTTAAAAGCGATTTGTTGCCATCAAAGTCTCTTCAATCAAGTTTAATACATAATTAAAAGATTAATACAGTTTAGTATAGTTTAATATAGGTTTGATGTAGGTTAGAATTAAAGCCAGATGTCATGCAAAAGCTTTAGAGTACAACTATTAATCGGGAATCCATATTGTCAAAATCGCTCAACCTTGAATCCACATTGTTGTTGTTGTTAGTTGCAAAGTCGTGTCCGACCCATCGCGACCCCATGGACAACGTTCCTCCAGGACTTCCATTCCTCTACCATCCTCTGGAATCCATTTAAGCTCATGCCTACTGCTTCGGTGACTCCATCCAGCCACCTCATTCTCTGTTGTCCCCTTCTTCTTTTGCCCTCAACCTTTCCCAGCATTAGGCTCTTCTCCAGTGAGTCCTTCCTTCTCATTACCGTATTTTTTGGAGTATAAGATGCACCTTTTTCCTCCCTAAAAGAGGCTGAAAATTTGGGTGCGTCTTATACTTCGAATGTAGCTTTTTCGAAGCTTTTTTCCCAGCCCTAATGAGGTGCTAATGATCTTCCCGGCTTCCTACTCCCTCCGAAGGTTTTTCCCAGCCCTAAGTCTTTACAGGCTTGTTTTCATTCCTACTCCCTCTGAAAAAGCGGTGCTTTTCAGCCCTAACGCGGTGCTAACTATCTTCCTGGCTTGCAGCATTTTTTTTATTCCTACTCCCCCCGAAGCAGTTTTTCCTGCCCTAAGTCTTTGCAGGCTTGTTTTCATTCCTACTCCCTCTGAAAAAGGCTTTTTCAGCCCTAACCAGAGGATAAAATAATGTGCTGAAGCTGAACAGACTAAGGACGCTAGCCAGATGAATACCTGGTAGGTAGATTCCCCCCCCCCCCTATTTTCCTCCCCCAAAACTAAGGTGCGTCTTATACTCTGGTGCGTCTTATACTCCAAAAAATACAGTAGGTGGCCAAAGTAGTGGAGTTTCATCTTCAGGATCTGGCCTTCTAAAGAGCAGTCAGGGTTGATCTCTAGGACTGACCGGTTTGATCGCCTTGCAGTCCAAGGGACTCACAGGAGTCTTCTCCAGCACCATAGTAGAACAGAATTAATAGTAGCATCTCCCCTAGAGGTGTAGAAAGGATTCCTGCAGGTTTCTCAAGGATCTTAGAAATGCACAAGCATCTTCTCAATGAGGCTGCTGGAGTTTCTGCTCCTCCTGTGTGACCTCATGGACTTTTGTACCTTATCTGAAGTTAGTTGTACAGCTGACACTATGGAAATCGGTTTCTTATGTCACTGAGGGAAGGAGGAGAGAAGCTCGAAACTAGAGACTTAGAAACTCTGCAGTGCAGGAATGCTCTATAATCCTATGCATTCTCTCCAGTTGAATTGCAGAGAGGAGAGAGAAAGAAGATGTCAGGCAAACTTACTTTGCAGGTAATAGGTACAGTATCCTATTAAGCCACGTCTTTCTGACAATTTGTTCTGGTCACTGAAGAGATTTCTATGGAGAGCACCCAAGGGATTTGTCTTTTCTTTCAAAATCCAAAGGAAGCTCATTTGTCCTGGCAAACAAAAAATATAAATAAAAGTGTACGTTTATTTACAATAGCATTTAAAATGAATAAATGTTAATCTTGAATGAGATCGAAGAATATATCGCTTTGAATAAAAGTCTGTGGATGTTGTTGTCACTGAGCAATTTTATTTAATAAAAATAAATAAAATAAATATAAATAAATATAAATATTTCAGGGAGTGTTTCCTTAAAATGTCATATCTGGAAAAAGAGCAGCCTCTCTGTCAGATATATGAAATAAACAAGGAAAATAGTTTATTCCTGAATGCCATCACTCTTCTTAACAACTAATTCCCACAACACTGTCAAATAATTTACTACGACTGTATTACTATTATTCTTTTCTTCCTTACTAGTATCTATCTCTTCCCACTTATTACTATAAACATGCTGCTTGTATCTTTCAGTTTATATTGTTTTTATTTGTTTCCTAGTACGATTTGATAGCTTATTAGTAACCTTGACTATCACTAAGTGTTGTATCTTTTTATTCTTGATGAATGTATTTTATTCTCCTTATGTACACTGAGAGCATATACACCAAAGACAAATTCCTTGTGTGTCCAATCACACTTGGCTAATAAAGAATTCTATTCTATTCTAGTCTAAAATATTTGAATTCTCAACCTCTTTGTTCCATCAAAGAGAACCTGTGAGCACAGAGCTGCTCCATAGTGTTACACTGAGGAGAGATAATAGCAATAGCACTTAAACTTATAGACCGCTTCACAGTGCTTTTACAGCCCTCTCTAAGCGGTTTACAGAGTTCAGCATATTGCCCCCAACAATCTGGGTCCTCATTTTACCGACCTCAGAAGGATGGAAGGCTGAGTCAACCTTGAGCCGGTGAGATTTGAACAGCTGAACTGCTGAACTGCAGTGCTGCACTTTAACCACTGCGCCACCTCGGCTGTAGATCTATACAGCCATCTGTATAGATCTAAAGGACAGAAGAGATAAGCCATCTGTATAGATCTAAAGGGCAGAAGGGCAGGAGGAAGAGCTGCTACCAAAGCAATAACCAGAGAAGCATTCCTTGAGCCCATGTCTCAGACAGGTCTCTCTCTAATTCACATCAATATAAAAATGAGGCAGGGGAAGCACATTCAGACTTGCAAGCTTCTATTGCTAGAGCTGTTCCAATAAAAGTAGTTCTAGACTTACATGGCATGGGTTTACTACTGGTAATCCTTGACTTACAACCACAATTGAATCCAAAATTTTTGTTGCTAAGTAGGCTGTTGTTAAGTGGATTTTGCCCCATTTTATGACCTTTCCTACCACAGTTGTTAAGTGAATCACTGCAGTTGTTAAATTAGTAACATGGTTGTTAAGTGAATCTGGCTTCCCTATTGACTTTACTTGTCAGCAGATCGCAAAAGGTGATTACATGACCCTGAGATCCTGCTGACATCATAAATACGAGTCAGTTGTTAAGCATCTGAATTTTGATCATGTGACCATGGGGATGTCGCAACGGTCATGTGAAAAATGGTCATAAGTCATAAGTCACTTTCTCAGTGGTTTGTAACTTTGAATCAGTGGTGGGTTCCTACCGGTGCGGTCCACTCTGCCGCACCGGTAGCGGCCGCTCGATTATGCAATTTGCGCGCGACGGCTCCGGTGCCGTCTTCACCAGTCTGTTGCGCATCACCATCTTTTTTTCAGAATTTTTGGGCTTTTTGCTTACTGCGCATGTGCGGAAGCAAAATCTTGTGAGGGGACGTGCGCATGAGCAAGATTTTGGTGATTTTTTGCTTCTGCGCATGTGCGGAAGCAAAAAATCATCGAAATCGCATGCCCGTGCACATCCCCTCACAAGACTTTAGTGATTTTTTTGCTTCCTGCGCATGCGCAGAAGCAAAATCGCGCGAGGGGGCACGTGCACATAGCAAGCGAGCGCACAAAACGTGGCAATGTGCACGCAGCACACTGGTAGCAAGGTAAGAGAGCAACCCACCCCTGCTTTGAATGCTTACTAAATGAATTGTTGACACAACACTTCCTAGCTGTTCTTAGATTACACCATTTAAGATGGAATATGCAAGATGAAATGTTTAATGCATGCTTATGTAAGATATTCATTTTATAAGTTTGAACAGCAATGTTCTCCATGTCTTTCAACTGTTTTATCACCCTGTCATCTTCAGTTGCTTGACTCCGTTACATAAACTGGCTGGAAATGTAACTGGTTTAAGAACTCTTTTTTTAAGAACTCTTTCCAAATTTCATCCACTTCTTCCACTTCATTCACAGTGATGACCTGATGTTTCTATGGTCACAGAGAATATCAACTAATAGCCACAAAAGAAGGGTGAATTTGGCACGGAACGTGGTAGCTGGCATGGGGACACAGTGGCCTATAATGAAATGAAGCACATATACCAATAAACCAGACAAAAGGCCCAAGCTTTCTCCTGACAACTAGTGAGCAAAACCAGGCACTGGATGCATTCCTGGTGGGCTTGGAATAGATAGAGGACAATGTTGTGTTTCCCTTGCCTGATTATTCAGCCTGCATTTATATTGGGAAAACCTAGCTATGTGGATCAGCCCTAAGATGTAAGAATGCAGAACAGGCCAATTTGGTAGTTCAATAGAACATTCAACCATCTCATTGCAATCAGAATGCTTCGGTGCATTACTATATATATCACACAGTATATGTTGGTGTATAGTTAATCTTAGGGTGAATATGAAGTTATAGATACCTGAATTTTCCAGAGCCTCAAAGAGAACTACACAGATACTGTCGTGGTTTTTTCCCCCTTCTTTCCTTCTGTTAGTGTTGCAGAACAACCATCCCAGTTTGGGGTGGTGGTGTCAAATGGGGAATTAGCCTTGACTTGCTACATAAACACAAGAGGACAAGGTCTGAGCCCTCCTAAATGCTTTTGAGCCTTATCTAGTCTTTCCCAGGTGAAAGCTGCCAATCTGGAGAGATTCCTGTATTACAGGCAGAGAACAATAAAATAGAGAGTCTGAACACTACAGTTGTGGGTTTGGATGTTCGCACCTGACAGCTGGTCAGATAGAAAGAAATATGAAAGTAGGAAGTTTCCTCAATTTTGTGTATCGTAGAGATGGAAAAATTAGTTCTTGTCTACACAACAATTAAAGATGTAGAATTCTGCCCTCCATTGTGCTGCTCTAAACTCTTATTCCAGTTTGAAAGAGTAGTACCACAACTAAAGAACAAACTTCAATATTAGAGCGTTAGACTAAATTATCCTAGATCTAATGCCTTGATACACTAATTGCAATTGTTAGCACTCCTGTCCAGTTGCTTAAGAGCAGCTAGTGAAGAGCAAATTGAGTAAGACTGCTGTAAAGAATTCAGTCAAAAATCTCTCCATTTATCAACAGGTCTTTTTCTTGAACATAAGATAAAAAGAGAAAATTGACCGAGGAACTTCTAGCTAAGGGCAAGCTGTTGCCATTTGTAACACATGCCTAACCATTCCATTCTTTTTGACATAAAAATATTTCGTTAATAATTTAACAGTCAAGGAAATTTTGTTTAGCTTCTAAATAGCCTCTGAATAATTGAGAAAGCATTTGACACTGGATAGCTTTTTCATTGCCTTGACATCCACCTTGTGTGAAACGGTGATGAAGGTTGAAATAAGTGAACTGTCTCCTGAAGGTCTCATTTTACAGTCTATGGATAGACTCTCCAAATCAGAAACCAACCAACCATGGCTTCAAAGGGAACCAACTTAGGAGTCCTTTAGAAACAACTTAAGAATAAAGAATATTTTAAAAAGCATGGGAAAAGGAGAAACAAGGAGCTATCAGTACAGCTGGTTGAATCCTAAGATTCAAACATACAAGAAATAGAGCAAAGTAGTTAAGAATAAGGTAGAGCCCTAATTATACAAGATCTCAGAATATACTCCTTTTTATTTGTGAAATCTATTTTCTTACTTTTCATTTTCTGTCTGTGAGGTCTTTGTACTTGTACAAATATATGTGGACATACATACCAGAGGTGGGTTCCTCCCGGTTCGGACCGGTTTGCCTGAACTGGTAGCAACCTGCTGGTGACATCACGATGATGTCACAGAACCGGTTTGGTCGGTGCCAGTCCGTGGAGGCCACCATCTTTTAAAAAAAAAAAATTTGGGAATTTTTTTGGGGGGATTTTTTCCCCGAATTTTTTTGGATTTTTTTGCCACTGGGCATGCACGTGCCGGAGAAAGCGAATCGGCAGCAAGGTAAGTTAGAACCCACCCCTGATACATACATCAATCAAGTGATAGAAGAGAAATTAATTTCTGAGTGTAGAGTTTACTTCTGAATGCAGAGTTACATACTGTACCTAACTTTCTCTTTTTTAAACAAGTATTTATTTATTTAGCATATGGCGATGTTACATTAGGCAGGAGACTACAATGCTAAACAAAGTAGTTGTTTTTCTGCCTAAGACTGTTAGTTTGTTCAGTTCACACTCAAGAGCTATCCATGGTGCATCACAGGCATTGAGCTAGCTCCGCACCAGATCGTGTGTGTGTGTGTGTGTGTGTGTGTGTGTGTGTGTGTGTGTGTGTGTGTGTGTGTAACTTACACTACAATTGGAGAAATTATTTGCTAAATCTTATTTGCTGTGCACAGACACCCATGTTTGAAGAAATATGCATCAAGACACATAACATGGTTATATGCAAACTTCTAAAGAATCTCAGATTCAGTGAACTCATTTTTCTTCTATAAAAATAAAACCAGGCAGAAAAACTGGACTTGAAAAACTAAGAAAGTCAGAGAAAGCAGAATTAACAGAGTTGCTGATCTGTAGTGTCAGCACTGCTCAGAAAAGGTGGAGGGGGAAATCTCACACTTTCTAAATAAATGGCTACATTGCTTAATGGCTCCAATGGGTTGATGTGGTGATCAGATTTACAGCTTTCCAATCATTTTTAGGAAAGATTTCCTAATTTCGACTTATTGATTTAAATGTTTGCATGACAGAATGTGGGTTTCATCTTCTAACAATGCAGAGAGACAAAAAAGACACGCGTATCATTTCCCACATCTTAGTGCCCCGAGGGATTAATGCAACTCTCACAACTTTTATGTTAGGAGCTCCATTTTTGCTGCAAGGCGTTTTGAGTTTTGCTAATCTTCCCAAGTTCAGTTCAACCAAAGAGGTGACGTCCACTGCAAGCCAAAACTCTCCTTCGCATCAGCACCACCACATGTGATCCAAGAGGAGAGAGCAAAAGCAGCGGTGTCTGGCCCATATTGATAGATTGTGAAAATACTATTCAGCATTCTTTGTGGGTGGCTTCACAATGGATGTCATTGCATTTTTTATGCTCTCTTAGTTGTGCAATGTCACAGATACAAAAAGATGACAGTAAGGACTTTTGCTACATCTCAACTTAATTATCTGCTTTCCAGTTACACAAATGGAAAATTCTGACCCCTTTGCAGGATGAATGCATTCTGCTTAAACGTGTGTGTGTGTGTGTGTGTGTGTGTGTGTGTGTGTGTGTGTGTGTGTGTGTGTGTGTGTTTGTAACAATAAAAGGGCAATGTTTTTATTTTCACAGCAAAGACACCGTTGGATAGCAATTTACATAATAGGCAACTAGTGAATTAGCTACAAAGGTGTGCAAAATGGAGATTTCAGTATATGTAACTCTTTTTTTCCCTGTTGATGTATATTTTCACTCAGGCTTCTTCAGCTGTGACCAATTTGTTCACCCAGTAACACAAATCTGAAAATGTTTATTAAGAAATATGTTTATGTATCCATGTTAGTGGAGTTCCTAGGTTAGATTGAGATACCAGCCTCCATTAACTTTGGCATATTTTTTACCTTATCTGTGCAAACTACACAGTTCATGGATTACTTCTTTTGCATGAGAAATATGAGGAAGCTAGTTTCAAGACAAGCTACATTTAACTATCATGGGACAAAATATGTTGATCCTGTCAAGTGACCTCACCAAATGATGACCTTCTTTGACCATTTAGATTATGAGGTTCAGCCATAGCCTGTCACTCATCAAATGTTGCTCATCCCTCCTCTAGAGTTTCCACTTCACAGTGGATCCAAGTGAGAAAAATTGTGTAGGACCTTTTCTGTCTCAGGCAAATCAGTGATACATGTTCCATGTATCAAGTTCATTCAAAGTTGTGGTTGATACCATCCACCAACCTGGTATTCAGCACAACAATCTGCTTTTTTTTAAAACCTAAAATGACTTTTTTTTTCTTCCTCTCCTTTCGTGAAAGATAATTCACCACAGCTGTGTTTTCATCCCATTGTGCCTATCACTGAACTGGGGGGGGGGATCTCTAGTGCTTTTAACTAAAAGAAAATTTCCTTCAAATGTTTTAGCATGGTAGGAAATTTCTTTAAAAACCTTCAGCTGGCTTCTTTTTAATGATGTGTTTAAAATAAACATTCCCAGATGGGATATATCATGGACAAATCATGTCCTTCCATTCAAGTACCTTGTTTACTTTAAAATTTGAAACTAGCTACAAATGTAGAACGATTTTATTTTAAGCCACCTGGAAAAAATTATCAAATTTTTAGGTGTGTATTCTAATGAGAACAAAAAGAGTGCGAATTCTTAAGCTGCTATGTCTACTGTTAAAACTGATTCCCAAGTAAGCTTTTTGCTTTTGCTTTAATGAGATTTTAACTTCATTTCAAAACACATAAACACACACACATATACACACATGATTATTAGAGGCACATTTCAGTTTGTAAACACAGCATGTCTTCAGTAATGCCTCAGATCCTTTTTGGCATTTCAGATGAGTGATCTTCCTAAATAAGTTGATTTATTATTCATTTTTACAAGAAACACACCATTGAGGAATTAACTATTTCACTGGAGACAGAGATCTTTGCAATTGCTGAACGTTGGTTGATCTATTTTTGAAACATCTTGGCTGTTAAGCTGCACACAATTAGCCATTTAAGTTCCATTAATTAAATCAGATGTATATGGCCGGGATATGCAGGATTCCAGCCCTAAAAATTTTAAAGATACTATGATTTGGAGAGTACTATTTTTACAGTGAAAACATTTAATAGGACTTAATCCAAAGCATATGTCAATTGGATTGTACTTTATTGTACCTAAAATTAAATACTGTATGTTTAAAAGGTTTCTATTTCCTAATAGGAAATTATTAAGCATGACATTAGGCATAGAGATATTAGATAATTGCTCTGTGTAGTCTCCTTCCATCCCATGGAGATTAGTAATATAGATATATTACATTTTTATCATATTCATAAACCTCTTGGATAAAAAAATTTCCAACAGATTTAGAAAGATAAACAAAATTGGTTCCAAATAAAATATGTAAATCTCAACTTTTTTTCCATGACTTTGTCAGGGTTGTCATTCAAGATTGCCTGACTGGGCACTTGTCTCTCTAGGGCAGAGGTGTCAAACTGGTGGCCTGCAGGCTGGATGCGTCACACGCAGGCCACGCCCACCCCAGCTCTGCGAAGGGAAAAATGTCATGAAACATCACATGAGGGCAACATGACGCCATGAGTTTAACACTATAGGGAGCCAGGACCTTAACTCCTTCTGAATTCTCTTCAATGCATTCAGAGAATCTGGTTCTTTGAAAACAAAATGCTGTATGAATCTGTATGAGTTGTGAGAATAGTTGTTATATTTGTTGTTTACATTATTTAGTATGTTGATGTTTTTAGGATGGTAAGTGGGCAGCCTTAAAAAATTGAGATCATCATCATTATCATCATCATCATCTCCATGAATGGTGTTAAGTAATGCCATGATAGAATTGCAAAAATTGTGAATTTATGTAGAAAGTTTGGTTTTATTGTTCACAAAAACTACTGGGACTACACATCCAACAAAGAGAATATGAGGAGGTAAAGATTTTGTGGGATCTTCAACTACAATCAATAGATACCTGAAACACAACATAACCACATTATTGTCACTGAAAATAAGTGTGGTTCATAGATGTAGCAATACTATAGCTGAATTGATGGAAAACAAATGGAAAAATATTGGGATTTACAAATTGAATTTGAAAGACACACACACACACACACACACACACACACACACACACACACACACGCCTACCTACCTTGTTTGGAACTTCCTGCATATTACAGCACTGTCTTCATGATTCTTAGGCTTCTTGTTAAAATCCAAATAATCAGAAACACTGTAATATTTGATTCATCATCATCATCATCATCATCATCATCATCATCATTGAATCCAATGTCTGTGGCAAGCTGACTCCACCCCCCAGCCTCTAAAGATTAAATCTACTATTCTTAATGACGATTTGCCATCCATTCAGCTGAAAGAATTCAGTAACCACTATACAATCTGAATTAGTGAAGAATTTCCTTTACTCTTTTTTATTATTGTAGTTTGCTAGGTTTTTTTTAATTTGTAAACTGCTTCATTGTGAGTTTATGTGAAGCAATTAGGAAATAGTTCTTTATTTAAAATATTTCAAAACTGTTTGTGAAACGAATATTAAAATGGCAAATATCCCTCAGTAAACAAGAGAAAAAGATAAGTTTAAGTTTTAAGTTTTAGTTTAATTAAATTTATATACCGCCCTTCTCCAGGGGACTCAGGGCGGTGAACAGCCAAGTAAAAAACATTAAAATACATTTAAGCCAAGTAAAAAACATTAAAATACATTTAAAATAAAATATTCAATGTGGCCCTAATTTAATACAATTAAAATTTAGTAAAATCTTAAAATTTTAAAAACCCCAAAAACTTTTTCACGCCAGCCCGGCTTGATAAAAATAATACGTCTTGAGGGCACGGCGGAAGGTGGACAGGTCGTGAATTGTTCTTAAGTCTGGAGGGAGCTGATTCCAGAGGGTGGGTGCTCCCACAGAGAAGGCCCTCCCCCTGGGCGTCACCAGCCTACACTGCTTGGCTGATGGCACCCCGAGGAGGCCCTCTCTGTGGCAGCGCACTGGTCGATGGGAGGCAGTTTGTGGCAGCAGGCGGTCTTGGAGATACCTAGGACCAATGCCATGGAGCGCTTTAAAGGTAGTAACAAGCACCTTGAAGCGCACCCGGTAGACCACCGGAAGCCAGTGCAGCTCGCGCAGGAGGGGTGTTATATGGGAGCACCAATTAGCCCCCGAAACCACCCGCGCGGCCGCATTCTGGATCAGTTGGAGTCTCCGGGTGCTCTTCATGGGGAGCCCCATGTAGAGAGCATTACAGTAGTCCAGACGCGACGTGACCAGGGCATGGGTGACTATGCACAGGGAATCCCGATCTAGAAAGGGCCGCAACTGGCGTATCAGGCGGACCTGATAAAAGGCCGCCCTGGTCACAGCTGTCAGATGGTCCTCTAAGGACAGCTGTGGATCCAGGAGGACACCCAGATTGCGAGCCCTTTCGGCGGGGGCTAGAGACTCGCCCCGGATAGTCAGAGATGGAATCATCTGACTATATCGAGACGCTGGGAACCACAGCCACTCCGTCTTGGAAGGGTTGAGCCTGAGTCGGTTTCTCCCCATCCAGATCCGCACAGCTTCCAGGCACCGGGACATCACTTCAAGGGCATCATTGGGGTGGCCTGGGGTGGAAATGTACAGCTGTGTATCATCGGCGTACTGATGGTACTTCACCCCAAAGCCACGGATGATCTCACCCAGTGGCTTCACATAGATGTTGAACAGAAGGGGCGAGAGAATCGACCCCTGGGGCACTCCATATGTAAGAGGCCTCGAGGACGACCTCTGCCCCCCTGCCAATACAAACTGCGACCGGTTGGAGAGAAAGGAGGAGAACCAATGAAAAACGGTGCCTCCTATCCCTAAGTCTTCCAGCCGGTGCAGCATGATACCATGATCGATGGTATCAAAAGCCGCTGAGAGGTCTAATAGGACCAGGACAGAGGAACAACCCCTGTCCCGAGCCCTCCAGAGATCATCAGCCAATGCGACTAATGCCGTTTCCGTGCTGTGCCCGGCCCTGAAACCCGACTGGAACGGATCTAGGTATGATGATTCCTCCAAGTACTGGGGAAACTGTCATGCGACCACACTCTCAACAACCTTCGCCACGAAGCGAAGGTTGGAGACAGGGCGATAGTTAGCTAAAATTGCTGGGTCCAGGGAGGGCTTCTTGAGGAGAGGCCTCACCACCGCTTCTTTCAAAGCCGTGGGGAAGTAACCCTCCCCCAAAGAAGCGTTAATAATTCCCTGGAGCCAGCCTCGTGTAACCTCCCGGGTAGCCAGCACTAACCAGGAGGGACACGGGTCCAATAAACATGTGGCTGCACTGAGCCTCCCCAGAATCTTGTCCACATCCTCAGGGGTCACCGAGTCAAACTCTTCCCAGATAACGTTCTCAAGACTATTCCCTGTCACCGCGTCCGTATCCACCCAGTTGGAGTCCAGTTCCCCCTGAATCTGAGCGATTTTGTCATGTAGATATCGACCAAAGTCCTCAGCCCTGCCTTCCAGGGGATCCTCCCGCGCTTCTTGATGGAGTAAGGAACGGGTCACCCTGAACAGGGCTGTTGGACGATTCTCTGATGACGCGATAAGAGCGGAAAAATACTTCGATTTCTCCACTTTTATCGCCACTAGGTAGGTCTTAATATGCAACCTTACCAGTGTTCGATCAGATTCAGAGAGACTGGCCCTCCAACCGCTCTCTAGGCGTCTTTTCCGGCGCTTCATCTCCCTCAGCTCCTCAGTAAACCAGGGAGCCGAGCGGGATCGGAGCCGAGTCAGAGGCCGCAAAGGCACAACTCGGTCCAAGGCCCCACCGGCCGCCCTGTCCCAGGCGGCAACCAGGTCCTCGGCCGAGTTGAGGGCTAGATCATCAGGAAGTGGCCCAAGCTCCATCTGGAACCTGTCCGGGTCCATCAGGCGCCTGGGGCAGACCCATCTAACTGGTTCCGTCTCCCTGCGGCGTGGGGAAGCGGTATGGAGGTCTAGGTGAAGGAGTGAGTGATCTGACCATGACAAGGGTTTAATGACTACATCCCCTATATCAAGACCACTCAACCACTGGCCAGAGACAAAAATTAGGTCTAGAGTGTGTCCTCCCTCATGTGTGGGGCCATGAACTAACTGGGTTAGGTCCATGGCTGTCATGGAAGCCAAGAACTCCCGAGCCAACTCAGATGTTTCACCAATGGATGGCAGGTTGAAATCTCCCATGACCAAAAGCCTGGGTGTGTCAACCGCCACCGTGGCTATCATGTCGAGTAGCTCAGGCAGGGCAGCTGCTACGTGGCAGGGAGCCAGGTACGTAAGCAGCAAGCCCTTCTGAACCCCATGGCCCCATTTCACAAGGAGGGACTCACAACCAGCTATCTGTGGCACAGTGGTCTCCCTTGGCCCAAGACCCTCATTAATAACAACCGCCACCCCCCCGCCCCTCCCCTGAGCCCTCGGCTGATGGAATGCTCTGAAACCTGGTGGGCAAATCTCCACCAGAGAGACACCTCCCTCCGGCCCCAACCAGGTCTCCGGGTTACCCGCCAGGTCCATTCCCCCCTCAACAATAAGATCGTGAATGAGGGGGCCTTTATTTACCATGGACCTGGCATTGCATAGCATCAGCCGAAGACTCGGGTCCTGAGTATCTAAGCCACCCAGTATCCGGGGTGAGCTGTAGAGACCGGGACGCGCAATCGCTTTTAAGCAGCGAGTGCGCATCCCTGATACATGATATGGTCTCTTGCTCCCGATTCCATATCTGCCCCTTCCCATCACCGTGCTGATGGCACAACCCTCATTCAAATGTCTATTTTCCATAGACTGCTCCCCAATCCCTCACCCAACATCCTCTCGCTCGTTACCCCCTGCCGGGCTATGCGCCAGCCTAGGAGGATTTCCCCCCCAATCCCCCTTGGTTGTATTCCCAATTCCCCTTAAAACATATTTATACATTAATTTAAACAAAAAACCTCTTAAACCCCTTTTTGTTGCATGCCATCTCTCAGGGCTCCAAAGCCCGTCATCGAGGAAGGCCCTTGATAATACAGGGGGCCATCGCCGCGAGGGGGGGGGCATCTCGCAGTGCAAGCAGTTCCCTTGGAGAGTAGCCCATCACATAAATGGTGGGGTGAGGAGAGGGGGATCCAGATCCATAAAAGTCATATTTCGAGGGGTTGAAGATGTAAAAAGATGTTGAAGAGGCTAAAGCAAGGAGGTTGAGGTTTGGGCCCCTACATTCTCCCACAATGAAGGGGCAGTCAGATTACGTGTCTGCAGGCAGGAAAGCCGACCCATCCATTCTCTCACAATGGTAGATGATAAGAAGTTCTGGTGAGCAAAACTCTGTTCCAGCCTACTGATAAGAATAAGTTTCCATCGGACTAGCCTCAGTAGCTCCAGCCCGCCTACCATCTCTTTCCCCTCAAGCCAGAAGTCACTGGATAACAGATGGAAATAGATGATATATTGCCAAGTTCGAAGGAGGGAGCAAAAACATTACCTATAAGGTAAATGATGATGATAGTAATAAAATGCCCAGAAGTTATATAATGGCCATAAGATGTATAGTTGGCCTGTAAGATGATCCCCGAGGCAGCTGGACATTAAACCTCGGTCTATTCAATCTGGGTCTGTGGAAGGGCGTGCTGCAAAAGATGGCATAGATGTCAACAAATGCCAGCAGCAACACCAGCGGCATCCTCACAGCAGCTTAGCAACTCCGGCAGCTCCAGGTTTTTCCAGCTGCCGGCATAACCCAGATAGAAATCTGGGAGGGTGCACCAAACCCCCTCTACCAATAACATTTTGGGGCATCAGTCGTCCGCATAAAATTGTATGAAAGTTGAGTCATGGCAGCTGAACTTTATTTATCTGGATGACTAAATATCTTCCTTGAGACATTGCAATGCACTCTGGGGAGAAAACCCCTGAGGTTGGTGCTTGACAAGTTGGTACATTCCAAGGACTCTCTTCCTAATTAACTGACTGATGAAGCTGCTAGGATGAGCAGCGAAACATCTCAAAATAACAAGAAAAATAATTTAAATTGCCATAGCTCAACTTTCAGACATTTGGGGGCAATGTTTTCTTATTTCACATGCTCACTAATATGGACAGAACTTTTGGCCTGTGATCCAAAGGTGCACTGCTGTTTTTTTAAAAAAAAAAAAAGCCGAAGGAAAAGTTGATAGCTCAGATAAAGACAGGATTAAGGTTAGGGTTAGGGCTCAAACCAGTGGTGGGTTCCTACAGGTGCGGTCCACTCTATAGCACCGGTAGCGGCCCGCTGGGGACGTCACAGTACCGGTGCGGTCAATTGCCGTTGCCTGGGTGCCGCCATTAAAAAAAATTTTTTTTAATTTTTTTTACAAATTTTTCTTCTGTGCATGCCCAGAAGCCGAGCTCCCAGCACTGCACATGCGCTGCCTTCCTACCCCACAGTGAGTCCAAGCAGGGGAGGATGGCTGAGGGAGTGTGTGAGACGCTGAAAGAACGGGCGGCAGGAGCTATCTCCATTCCTCTCCCTTCAGCAGTCCGAGAAGCCACGAATGCGCGGTGATGATCCCAGGCATTTTTGCACGTTCGAGGCTTCTCGAGCTGCTGAGGGGAGGGGGAATGGGCGGCAGGACCTATCTCAGTTTCCCTCCCTTCAGCAGTCTGAGAAGCCACGCCCGCCCGGTCACATGGCCGGCAAGCCACACCTACAAAATAAGCCACACCCACAGAGTGGTAGTAAAAAAATTAGCAACCCGCCCCTGGCTCAAACATATTAATGAATCATATTGATAATCCAAAATCCATGAAGTAAAGAGGGGTAACCTGAAGAAATGGCCAGTCTGGGGAAACTCTGTAGTTTGGATTAAAAGTCCTGGAGCATCATATTTGGTTTGCTTTTTTTTTCTTATACTAGGTCTAGATACAGTCAGTGGAATCTTGAGTTACAAGATGGATTGATTTTCTCCGGCAGTAAAAGGCAATGAGGCAGAGAGATCATCAGAGAATGAAAGCATATTTTTTAAGCCACTGATGTTCACATCACCAATGCCATTAGCTAATAATTATATTCTCTGTATGCAAGTCAGAACATGACAAGGCTAAACTCATCAAGGGCCCTGTCAGCTAGCGGTGTCTGAAATATGATTGAATAAGTCACATCGTAAATGGCCTTTTCAATTTTTCTGGGTTTTGTGAATATAATACCAGAGCATATTTTCTATTGCAGTCTATTTTAGCAAACCATAAATCAACAAAAGATGTATGTTTTGAAAACTGAGTTATAGGGGTTTTACTTTGAAGGCAAAAAGCCAAATAACCTTCAGAAAATGCCAGTGATGGAAAAGAAACACACACACACACAAAAAGAGGGAGACGTATGCAAAAGCAGGAACAGTGTGTCCTGGGAGGCTCAGTGGGCAGGAAGCAAAACAAAGTTTATTGCACTCAGGACAGGGACAGGGAACCCATAGGAAATCATTTCTTCCCTTTCCCACCAAACAAATCAGTCTAGTGCTACCTGGTGGTAGAGTCTTAGTATGTCAGGATCCATACAAATGATGATTCCAAAGGCTTTCCAATCCAAAAGCTATTACCAATTTTGGACCTTAATACAAATTAATTAATTAAGTAATGCAAGTAAATAGCCCAGATATTTCTCAGCTACTAGAGGTTAGATTTTAACCCCTAAAATGTAGACAAATGTTCAGTTCAGCAAGTACATTAGGAAATATGATTCCCTTGCCAAAATATCTCAATGATCTGAATCAAATGTATTGCAGTAGTAGTTTCTCAATGGAGTCTTTTATTTATATTTCTTATTTGATCATCTTAGGCTTTTCTTCTCTGCTTATAGAATAGAATTCTTTATTGGCCAAGTGTGACACAAGGAATTTGTCTTTGGTGCATATGCTCTCAGAATACATAAAGAAAAATAAAATACATTCATCAAGAATCATAAGATACAACACTTAGTGATAGTCATAGGTTACTAATAAGCAAACAAATCATACTAGGAAACAAATAAAGCAATATAAATTGTAAAGATACAAGCAACTTGGTTATAGTCATAAGTGGGAAGAGATAGGTATAGGAAGGATGAGAAAAATAATAGTAATACAGTCTTAGTAAATAATTTGGCAGTATTGTGGGAATTAGTGATTAGCAGAGTGATGGCATTCGGGGAAAAAGCTGTCCTTGTGTCTAGTTGTTCTGGTGTGCAGTGCCCTATAGCGTCGTTTTGAGGGTAGAAGTTGAAACAATTTATGTCCAGGATGTGAGGGGTCTGTAGATATTTTCACAGCCCTCTTTTTGACTCGTGCAGTATACAGGTCCTCAATGGAAGGCAGGTTGGTAGCAATTATTTTTTCTGCAGTTCTAATTATCCATTGAAGTCTATGTCTGTCTTGTTTGGTTGCAGAGCAAAACCAGACAGTTATAGAGGTGCAGATGACAGACTCAATAATTCCTCAAAATTATTTCAAAATTTTGAAATACTCAAAATTAGGAAATATGATTCCCTTGCCAAAATATCTCAATGGTCTGTATTGCTAAGAAGCAGTAGTTTCTCAATGGAGTCTTTTATTTATATTTCTTATTTGATCGTCTCAGGCTTTTCCTCTCTGCTTATGTTCTAAATGATATTTATACTGGGTTGAATTCAGAGAGTCAGTCATATAGATCTGCTCTGCACCTCACTGTAAAAAGAATTATTTGATGGGTATCTTTTTTTAGGGTCCTGGGGCTACAGTGGCGAGGCGGAACAGGAAAAACTTGGTGTACCAAAGCAGTCCATATTTTTTAACTTGCTGAATATTGTAGAAGTTACCTTGTAAAAGCCTTTGAATTTTAACATGTGATCTGTTTTGATTATGTGTATTAAGTTGGTGTTTGACACTTTGTGACCACGTAGACAGTCCTTTGCAAATATTTGTTCTCTACCTACTTGAGCGTCAGTTCAATTCACTCCAGTTTTGTCTTCAGAGCAGAGGAGGTTGTAATTGATACCCTGGGTCAAAAGTTGGCTATCAATACGAAATTGAAGGATAATAACAGCATCAAAGCTTCAAGCTTGAAAAAACAAATGATAGCCAAGAAGAGGAAACCAATTATCAAGGATGAATATTTGAAGCCGTTTCCTCATTTTCCACAAGTTTTCATAATGTGACTGTTGTCACTGAGCATATACCTTGTTCAGTGGTGGGATTCAGCCAGTTCGCATCGGTTCAGGCGAACCAGTTGTTAAATTACCCACCCCCCACTATCAAAGTGGATCCTGGGCGCTGCACTGCACTGCAATGGAGAAATCGGCAATGGAGCGGCCGTCGCGAGGGAAGGAGAAGGCGGCTTTCCCTCTTTCTTCTCCCTGCTCCTCCTTCCCTCATGCCAGGCACTCCGTTGCCCATTTCTCAATTTCAGCGCAGCGCAGTGCTCAGGAGCCACTGATAGCGAGGGGGGAGTGTAATTTAACAATTGGTTCACCCAGGGTCAGGTTGGCCATTGCGGGAGGCTCATCCCACATGTGTGGCGGAGCTGGAGGATGGGGATGGGCCACGTCTCCCATGATGGTTACCCTGGGCGAACCAGTTGTTAAATTATTTGAATCCCACCACTGACTTTGTTGTCATCTAATGCAAACCAGGCCAGGAGAATCTTCCTTGATATTATTTAAAGTAAGGAGACAATATTAATAATCATGGTATACAAGGTGGACGACCCAGTTATGGTGGCAAGAGGTGTTCTGCTGGAAGACCTGAACAACCAGGTTGGAGCAGATTGTCATATAGAAAATATATCTATGTAGTCACTGAGAGTTAAAAAAAATGACTTCATGGCACATCGTCAATCAGTCTGTCACTCAATCAGTCACTGTCACTGGTATGAATCAGGTTTATTATATGTTCATATGTTTGGGTTTTTATGAGAGAAAGAGAGAGCGCCAAGGGCTTCATAACAGATAAAATGAGAAATAGTATGAACTGGCAAATTCCTTTACTAGCATTCTGTGGAACTCTTTCCCAGCATTTTTCACATTTAATTTTTTTCCCATTATATCAGATTTTCACACATGCAGAAGTGGAGAAAGCAGTTAGCTTTGGCAGGACAGACAGCATTGTGTTTTAGATCATGGTTGGTCACAACTGTTATTTGAGAGTCCCAACCTCTCACATTTATCCTGTAGGCCTACCCCTGTGGCAACAATGTTTCTGACAAAGCCCCCTTTCCTCTTCGTCAGTTACTTTGATACTATGAAAGACTGGTTCAATAATGTTTAATTACTGATATCTTGTCAATAAGTTTAGACCTTCCTTTTTAGGAAAACATAAGTATCTACGGGCAGCAGAGGTGGTATTCAGCAGGTTCTGACCAGTTCTGGAGAACCGGTAGCTGAAATTTTGAGTACTGTATTTTTTGGAGTATAAGAGGCACCTTTTTTACCCTCAAAAAGAGGGTGAAAATTTGGGTGCATCTTATACACCGAATGTAGCCCCACCCAGCCACCTCCACCCTTTAGCCTCTGCCTGCCAGCAATTTACGTCTTTGCAGCAAACAGGGCAAAGCCTGATTAGCACAATAAGAGATTATCTGCCTCCCGACCTACAGCTGACTGAGGCTTGAAACCCACGTGGTAAAATGAAACTAACTACGGTGGCTGTAATGAGACAAATTGCTGGGAGATGAAATGCTGGCAATGTTAGACTGCTGAAATTGCAAGGAAGTAAGTTATAGCTGCTGTGACCTAGAGGTAGAGCTCTTGCCTCACAATCAGGAGGTTGTGAGTTCTAGGTAGAGGCAGATTCCGTTAATATGTTATTTTGTTAAATGTTTGTAGAGTGTTCAAATTATAAGACTTATTTTTTAAAGACTGCTTTATTATTGTTCTAGACAACTTAACAAAATGAAGAAGATTTTTAAAATAAATTCTTGCTCTGAAGAGGCCCAGTGCTATTGTATCTTCTTTTAAATATCAGAGAATACTTCCAGAAAGCCACATCAATTTTAAAGATCTGCAAAAGTATAAACTGAAATGTTCTGTTTTAGTATTAAGTATTAGTATTAAGTATTAGTATTAAAATAAGGCAGCTGAGTTAAACCCTGACTTAGTCATGTTTGGAGTAGATCTATTTAAATCATTGGGAGGAGTTAGTGTGATTACATTTAAGAAAACTTTCTGGGATTAATATACTGCCATAATGTACATTTCTCCAATTCTTTGCTATTTCTATGGGTCAGGCACACATGCACAGAAATACACAGCAAACAGTATATATCATCTGTGCTGTTTGCTGTTTGGCAAATTGCTGGGAGGCAGAGGCCTTTTTTCCTTGTTTTCCTCCCCCAAAACTAAGGTGCGTCTTATACTGCAGTGCATCTTATACTCCGAAAAATACGGTAGTTCAGAGAACCAGTAGCGGAAATTTTGAGTAGTTCGGAGAACCGGTAAATACCACCTCTGACTGGCCCTGCCCCCATCTATTCGCTGCCTCCCAAGTCCCAGCTGATCGGGAGGAAATGGGCATTTTGCAGTATCCTTCTCCTGGAGTGGGATGGGAATGAGATTTTACAGTATCCTTCCCCTGCCACGCCCACCAAGCCACACCATGCCCACCAAGCCACGCCCACAGAAACAGTAGTAAAAAAATTTGAATTTTGAACGGGCAGCCTAATTTTCATAAAATGTTCATACCTCTGTCTGCTTTTACCCTTTTTTAAAATTATATGATTTTGTAATACTTTTGGAAGTGGATTTGACATTGTGTGTGTGCATATCTATTTTAAATATTCAACTGTGTTGATTTTAATTGTTTCAAGTTGCCCTAAGTGATGCATATACTGTATCTTAGAAGTGGGCTGTAGATCATTTTATATTCATCGCATGTCCTATAAAAGGCCTAGGACTGCCTGGGCTGCCTCAAGAGAGTGGGATTTATTGTATAGTGGAATACATCTGCAGAGCATCATGTAGAGGAATGCCGCCATTCCTCTACATGCGCTGCTTGCACAGAGGGCAAAAGAACGCAAATGGCGGCATCCCGGCATCCCGGGAAAGCGGGCGGGGGAAGCCCCGTGCTGCGAACGCTGCCAGCTTCTTCGGCTCAGCGGCGACGAACAGGCAAGACCGCACCGGTAGGAACCCACCACTGGTGCGCACGATCGCTCTGCTCACGCTCATGCGCGTGCCCTCGTGCAATTTCGCTTTAGCGCATGCTCAGAAACAGGAATTAGCCCGAAACACAGCTGAAGAGCTCATCAGCTTTGCTTCGGATGAAGAAATAAAGGTCAGAATTCCCCCACAGGTGGGCAGGAGGGCTCTTCTTCAAGCCGCGGAAGGGAAAACATCCCCCCCCCAAATGGCAGCGCACAGGGAACAGCACCGACAGTGACATCACAAGCGGGTTGCTACCGGTTCGGGCGATCCGGTCCGAACTGGGAGGAACACACCCCTGCCTGGGGTCATGTGATCACCTTTTGCAACTTTCTGGCAAGCAAAAACAATGGGGAAACCAGATTCACTTAACAACCATGTTACTAATTTAACAACTGCAGTGATTCACTTAAGCAATGTGGTGATAAAAGTCATAAAATGGGGCAAGACTCACTTAACAAATTTCCTCACTTAGCAACATAAATTTTGGGCTCAATTGTGGTCGTTAGTTGAGGACCACCTGTATAAGGGTAGAAATATTAAACTGTTCAAGAGCTATGGTTAAAGAATTCACTAATGGCTGTTTAATTACCAGCTTAGTTATAAGGCAATGTGACTCTCAGTTGCTGTGAATGAGAACTCCTTTGCTGTGCATCTGAATGATTTATATCCATCTCCCACCTAGGGGAGGGAATAAATTCTACAAAAACCAAGTCGAATTGAACCACCTGCTGTTTCTTGCCATTGCCTAGATTACTCCAGAAAATTGCAGGGCATAATGTGAAGTTATCTCCCCTAGGGAATTGCTCAATTTCTCTTCCGTGCATAATTCTTTACACGCAGAGGGAAATTTCAGACCAATGGGCACTTTGCAATTTCCTTTTTGAAGCAGAGATTGCACATCACAACACATAAATACGTGACATGCGCTGGTGCCCAGACTGATCCCTCTCCCTTTCTGACTGTCGGGTTCCAGCAAAGTGCATAGTGTGTGTGTGTGTGTGTGTGTGTGTGTGTGTGTGTGTGTGTGTGTGTGTGTGTGTGTGTGTGTGTGTAATTGAACGAACCGACCTTCAAATGGAAGAGGTCAGTTCTACCTTCTTGAATGAAATATTAGCTCTGCTGACTTTGGCTGAGGCTTTATTGTTACTCACTGTCATGAAGAAAAGCTAAAGCCGGTGACAATTTGTTCAAGCAATTTAGAATCTATTATTGAGTATTCAGCTGCAGTGAGAGCTCTTTTTTTTTTTTTTTGTTATAATGATTAGCAGATGTGCTGCTGCCTGAATTCATTTTCTTTGGAGAAGAACATGGCTCAGTCCACCCCTGAATCCTTAACTCTCCCCATGTCTGAAAACCCCACAGCTGATTTGGACTTTGCTCCCTTGTGAGTCATTCTGATCAAGACTGGACACCTTCAGTTGTGTTTGCTTTGATCTGGCATCACCCAGAACCAACTGTGGTTCTTCTCATCCTTTCGTTTGTCTTGAGGACATCGAATAGGCAGGACTAATAACAGTGAAGTCAGTTAATCATTGGCTCAATTAACCTGAAAATTAAAATAAAACTTTGATTCTCCGGGCAGTTCTGTTTTCATGGTGTTCAAAGTCTGGAAGGAAAGCAGATATTCATATTCTGTGGGTTACATTTTTGGAGATCCTTGTTCAGGAGGTAGTGAAGAAATGGAAAGACAAGATAGTTTCAGGGTAAGTCCTTTTCCTAAATTAACTGAGGTTTTTGTTTTCCTGGATTGCCAATGGGCGGATGGAGGCTTGAACAAATGGTGTCTGCTGCTGAGGTAACACTTTATCATTTGGATAGTGCTCTAAATGGCTCCCAACTTATTACATATTAAAATTTTAAGATTATATATTTTCAAATGCACAAGCAGGCACATAATGTTACTGGAATAAGGAAGTAGCTATAAGTTTCTCCATCAGTTATCTAATGGGGTTGAAATCAAATAGGGCCAGTGTGAGAGAAATAGGAAGTTTGCCAAGGTCACTTGTCCTCAGGTATATTTATTTATAAATTTTATATGCCGCCTATCTCGTATCCAATGACTCTGGGTGGCTTACAACATATAAGGGGGCTTATAAGGGCATCATCTAAACCAGACCCTGGAATTCAATCATTGGTCTTCAAACAATGGAGGCAGACACCCATGTTCATTATCAGGCGTTTCTCAATCAACAATGCGCCCCCATACACACACACAGAAAGACCAACAGAACAAGTTTAATCCCAAAGCTACCATGGCCCAGACGCTCCTTCCAGTGGCGGGTTGCTTTCTTACCGGTGCCAGTGCGCTGCATGCACATCTCTATGCTTTGGGTGTGGGCGCGTACACTACGCACGCGCACCCCCTTGCGCGATTTTGCTTTTGCGCATGTGCAGAAGCAAAATGTCACCAAAATCTCTCACACGTGCACGTCCCCTCGTGAGATTTTGGCGCGATTTTGCTTCCGCACATGCACAGAAGCAAAATCGACCCAAAATCACCGAAAAAAATGGCAACATGCGCGGTGGACCGGCAGAGAGGGCTCCGGAGCGGTAGCGGGCAAATTGCGCAATCGGCCGCTCCCTACCGGAGCTGCGCACTGGGCAGCTCCGGCAGGAACCCACCTCTGGCTCCTTCCCCTCTACACACACACACACACACACACACACACACACACACACACAGCTATAGTGCCTGTCTACAGGCCTTGGACAAGCCTCAAGATAATAGCTTAAGAGGGCTTCTTAGCAACAATAAGGCACCATGGAATCGAATATTCGATCTCAAGAATCAAGCCTGGTGAAAAAATAGATCTCCACATATTACCTCAGATCTTAATCAGTTCTCCATCAACATCAGGAATTTGCACAGCTTCTCATCCTCCAATTTTCTATAGTGTCATTTCTTCTCTGCATCCTCATCTTTTTTGCCCAGGACAAACATGACTCTGCAGGTATTCAAAACAAATAGAGAAATACTTCAACTTATTTGTTTGTTAAATTTATATGCCACTCATCTCACTGTCAAGTGACTCTGGGCAGCTTACAACAATATAAAAACATAAAGCAAAATAGTAAGGACCTTAAAAGAGTAAAAGCATTCATCATTAAAAATTAAAATGTTAAAATTTACCAAGAACTAGATAAAAAGGAACCACTGTGTAAATGAATGGAGGTGAAACATTCTATTAATCTATTAATTATCTCCAAAGTGGAGTGTCCCCATCAGGGCCCCAGAGCCAGGTCTTCAGGCCTTTTTGGAAGACCAAAAAGGATGGGGACAGATCTCACCTCAAGGGCACAATATTCCAGAAGTTGGAATCACAGCAGAAAAGGCTCTTCTGCTGCACCTGCCAGCCAGTATTCACAAGGCCTTCTGCTGGAGTAAGTGGATAAGCCAGTCTCAGCCATTTCAGCCACTGACTTTAGCCAACTATTAATGGTGAGGGTTGTAGGGAAGAGGAATAGTAACAGATTTAAAATGCAATGGTAGCCCTACAGGTTCAGTTTTCTCTCTTATGGCTTAAAAATGAAACATCCATTGTGGATGTTGACTTAAATACGTATGATCTCTTTTCTCCCCATGAATTTCATTTCTTTTTCAGTTTATCCTCCATTTTTCTTCTTTTTAAAAACTTCATTGATTTGATTTTTATCCCATCTTTATTTATGGTCCACTGAAGGTGGTGTACTTATCTAATGGTCCTCTCTCTGGGTAGAGAGAAATAGATTTAGGCTCAACCCAAGCAAGGCCAACTATACGTTTTATGTTTCTGTGGTTCTGGGGACTTTCTATCCTTGGTACTGAGAGGGCTGGCATTGCCTGAGATAAAACTGATGTGCAGTCTATTTGAACTGTTGGATCTTGTTCAAAAAAAACCAGGTTCAAACTATGGCTAGGGAGTTCTTTGCACAACTACCAGTATATTTGTGTGCACCAATCGTGTCCATTCTGGACCAGGAGACCCTGTCCAAGGTCACTCACACTTTAATCATGTCCTCTTTCGATGACTTTACTGTACTCAACATGGGCTGCCCTTGAAGACTATCTGGAAAAGTGTAAGGCATAATAGTTATGAGAGCACCTCAGTATTCCAATGTGACACTACTACTGTATGATCTGGAGTGCCTGTCTATAGATAGCAGCAATACAGATCCATAGATCTGGAGTGCCTGTTCATAGATAGCAACAATACACAAACACACAATAGATACAAACTTAAGGTAAACCGCTCCAAACTTGATTGCAGAAAATACAACTTCAGCAACAGAGTGGTCAATGCCTGGAATGCACTACCAGACTCTGTGGTTTCTTCCCCAAACCCCCAAAACTTTAACCTTAGACTGTCTACTGTCGACCTCACCCCATTCCTAAGAGGTCTGTAAGGGGTGTGCATAAGCGCACCAATGTGCCTACGGTCCCTGTCCTAATGTCCCCATGTATTCGTAAGCATATCATGTATTCATAATCATGTTTATACATTCATGTATTCACAATCATGTTTATACTTTCTCTCTAATCTTATATATGCTTGACAAATAAAATAAATTAAAATTAAATTAAATTTCTGGGTGCTATAAAGTCCTTTATGCTGCTGGGCTGGGTTATCTATGAAATGGCCTGTTTCCAACATTTCTGCCAATCAAATGAGGTCTAAAAGGGTGGGAAAATTCAAGATCCCTTCAATGTCATCTCATGTAATTTTTGAAACATGTTATCTCTGACATTGCAGTTGCCTTGTGGAACAACATACTCATATGCCCTCCAACTCCGATTCAGAGGACCCTTGATAGCCTTTTGTAAACTATTATAAATTTGGCTTTCCCCTTGGTCATTGGGTTAGGATATTTAATGAATCTGTTTTTAGGACATTGTGGATGTGGATAGATGTGTTGCTCCAGGCATAATGTGTTTTCAATAGATGAAGTGGTCATTGGTGACAATATACTTGCTATTAATTTTAATTGTTTACCTTCAAGGGTCATATGTCACGTGAATGTCAATCTACGATTGGAAATGCTTCAGAATTGAGCCTGGCAATCTGTAAGATTATATGCAGAATATGATAAAGAAAAAAATAAGTTGGAGTAAACAAAACATTCCATGATCTTGATTTCTGAGTCAAGCTTTGGATAACTTTGAATTTGCATTTATTTTTCAGTCTGATAAGCTGAAGAGAAATAAAGTTCTTGACTGCCTACTTATACATGACCCTAGGTGTCCTGTATAACATGACAATCAGGTGATCTCTATTCAGAAGAGATCACCTGATTGGGAAATGGTTCCATAAAGCTGATGTACTTCCTATCTTCAAAAAAGGAAAAAAAATAGATCCAGGAAACTACAGACCTATCAGCCTGACCTCAATACCAGGGAAGATTCTGGAAAAGATAATCAAGCAGCAAATCAGCAAACACCTAGAAGCAAACAAAGTAATAACCAAAAGCCAACATGGATTTGTCAAAAACAGATCACGCCAGTCTAATCTTATTGCATTCTTTGACAAAGTAACAAAATTAGTGGATCAGAGGAATGTTGTCAATATAATTTACTTGGACTTCAGTAAGGCATTTTATAAAGTAGACCATAACCTACTACTAGATAAAATAGAGAAATTTGGTTTAGACAGCATCATCACCAGATGAATTTCTTAACTGGCTGACCAACCGCACTCAACGTGTAGTCCTCAATGGAACTGCATCTACATGGAGGGAAGTATGCAGTGAGGTACCCCAGGCTTTGTTTTAGGCCTAATACTCTTCAACATCTTCATCAATAATTTGGATGAGGGGATAGATGGGGAACTCATCCAACACTCCGGGAGATAGGCTTAAGATGCAGAAGGATCTTAACAGACTTGAACATTGGGCACTAGCTAACAAAATGAAATTCAGTGGTGAAAAAAGTAAGGTTCTACATTTAGGCAAGAAAAACAAAATGCACAGGTACAGTATATGTGGTACCTCACTCAATTGTAGTAACTGTGAGAGGGTCTTGGAGTCCTAGTGGACAATCATTTAAATATGAGCCAGCAGTGTGCAGCAGCTGCCAAAAAAGCCAAATCAATTCTAGGCTGCATAAACAGAGGTATAGAATCAGGATCATGTGAAGTGTTAATACCACTTTATAATGCCTTGGTAAGGCCACACTTGGAATATTACGTTCAGTTTTGGTCGCCACGATGTAAAAAGGATGTTGAGACTCTAGAAAGAGTGTAGAGAAGAGCAACAAAGATGATTAGGGGACTGGAGGCTAAAACATATGAAGAACAGTTGTAGGAACTGGGTATGTCTAGTTTAATGAAAAGAAGGACTAGGGGAGACATGATAGCAGTGTTCCAATATCTCCGGGGTTGCCACAAAGAAGAGGGAGTCAAGCTATTCTCCAAAGCACCTGAGGGTAGGACAAGAAGCAATGGGTGGAAACTAATCAAGGAGAGAAGCAACTTAGAACTAAGGAGAACTTTCCTGACAGTTAGAACAATTAATCCGTGGAACAGCTTGCCTCTAGAAGTTGTGAATGCTCCAACACTGGAAGTTTTTAAGAAGAGATTGGATAACCATTTGTCTGAAATGTAGGTTTCCTGTCTAAGCAGGGGGTTGGACTAGAAGACCTCCAAGGTCCCTTCCAACTCTGTTATTCTGCTTCCCCATTTTTTTATATGATGGCCTGTAAAAAAAAAGTAGCTCAGAAGATTTTTTTTTTATTTTAAATTTCTCAGCATAAATGACAGAAGCCTTGCTGATCAGCTTGTGTACCTAACAAGGGCGGGAACCTGTGAAGCAAGAATCTTATTTTGTTCTGAAGAGTTTAAGAGAACATTGGAACATCATGTACTCATAACAAGTAAAAAGTGCACTAAAATTAACAGACTCCAAATGTTTTCTTAACCACATATTTGTTTCCAATTAGATGTTTTAATCTTTAAAAATTGCTTTCACAACTTTAAAGAATGTGTGACATGTATCTTCATGCTCTTTTAATGATTTGTTGATGCTGGTTGTCAACACATAGAAAATCCCGCCATATTGCTGGCTAGAAATCGTCCAAAGCCAGTGGACCCCTGGAATGCTTCCCCACCCCCCACCACCCTTTGGTGGGCTTGTATCCAATATGGTGCATAAGGGCAATCCTAAAGGGCATTTCCCCTTACTAGCTACCTCTGGTTTTTCTTATATTCCTACTGATACTGCTGCTAGAGATGTGAAAGAAATTCAATAACACATTTGAATGAGATCATATTTCACATTTTCACATACGCAAAACACAATTCAATGATGCTTCAAAATCCACATTTCTCTGAATGCTGCAGTGTTAGTCATCAAAGCAATAGTAGAATAATAGAGAAATGATAATGTGACAGTACACAAAGTGCACACACACACACACACACACACACACACACCCCGTATTTTTCGGAGTATAAGACGCATCTTTTCCCCCCTAAAAGAGGCTGAAAATTTGGGTGCGTCTTATACTCCGAATGTAGCTTTTTCGAAGCTTTCTTTTCCAGCCCTAACGAGGTGCTAACGATCTTCCCTGCTTTTCCCGGCTTGTTTTCATTGCTATTCCCTATGAAAAAGGTTTTTTCAGCCCTAACAAGGTGCTAACGATCTTCCCGGTTTGCAGGATTTTTTCATTGCTACTCTGAAGTTTTTTCCAGCCCTAAGTCTTTGCAAGCTTGTTTTCATTGCTATTCCCTCCGAAAAAGGTTTTTTTCAGCCCTAACCAGGGAATAAAATAATGTGCTGAAGCTGACAAGACTAAGGACGCTAGCCAGATGAATACCTGGTAGGTAGATTTTTCCCCCTATTTTCCTCCCCAAAAACTAAGGTGTGTCTTATACTAAGGGGTGTGTGTGTGTGTGTATGCATACATACATACATACATACATACATACATACATACATACATAGATAGATATATATATATGTGTATGTGTATATATATATATATATATATATATATATATATATATATATATATATATATATATATATATATATATATATATATATATATATATATAAACAAATGTGCGTATGAGCATTTAAATATGGGAAAGTTGTTTGGAAAAATTATGGATACTAGGGAAAATTATTAGCAAAACTATGTTTGGACATTGTGTATAATAATACATAAGCATTCTAGTGCAAGCTTTAAAAATGTGTTCAAATTAATGCAGGAAGTGGAGGAAATGAATGAAAAAATGAAATTGAGAGAAACTGAAGATAAGAGACTTAGAAATGGAAACTTTGGAGAAACGTGACCTGGCATAATTATCTATCCTTACCTGCGGTACCCTCACCTCATATCTCAGGTATTTTTTTAGATATCCTCCAGCTTTGAGTAAAGTATGGAAAGAAAACACAAGGCACAGCAGTGAGAAGAGAGTCACAATACTCACATTATACACCCAACATTTGTAAGTACTTTTTTTTTTACAAAAACTAGGGGGAGAAGGTAATACCCATTGCAGATATCGATATGTAATTATATATTCCATGCAGTTCAGGGGGAATGACAATGATAATCTGAGTGCCCCATCAGATACACAGAATTATTGGGAATTCCATTGACTTGGCCTACAATAACCTCAGTTTTCTGCCAAGCCATTGGTCCCACTGTAATGGAATGTGTGGATGGCCTTGGGGGAGAAATGCTGCCCAGGAAACAATCAGAGAAGAGGGGCAGGAGTGCCTATCCCCCCCCCCTTAACAATCAGAGAAAGAAGATCAGGAAGGACCCTCCTTAACTGATCAAGCAGTTAAAAGTGGTGGAGGGAAGTACCTTCAGACTTGCAAGATTCTGTTAATGTAGCTTTATCCAATCAAGTTTCCTGTCAGGAGGGTTGACCCAAGCCAGGGGCCAGCAACCCGCGGCTCTGGAGCCGCATGTTGCTCTTTCATCCCTCTGCTGTGGCTCCGTCACTCAAAATATGCGTCACAACTGCCAATGTGCGACACCCACCGACACGCAATTTATTAAGCTTTTTGACTCCCGGTAGGCCAACCATGGATAAATCCAAGAAAAGAAAAGTTTCAGAAGAAAACAGAATCTTTAATTCAACTGCATATGCTAGTTTTGTGGCCGCTCAGGAAATAGTCAGGCATGGGAAGAGTTTTGTGGCTCCTGGTGTTTTCTTTTCTGTGGGAAACGGGTCCAAATGGCTCTCTGAGTGTTTAAGGTTGACGAACCCTGACCCAAGCCATTGGCCCCACTGACTTTTTTTCTGGCTGCATGGTTTATGGGATACAATTCCATTCATATACATTCAGAGGCCAAGGGTGCCTTGACTCTGCAAACGGTGTAGTCTGACTCAGGTATGAGGCAATTTTTATGTTCCTAGTGGGGGACCAAAGACAGGAAATGAGAATTCATTATATTACAGATGAATTCATGGACAGGATTAAAACATTGGATGGGAACTGAAAGATTATTTTCCTCTGGCATTCTGTCAGATAACTCTACTTTTGAAGAAAGTGAGCCTTACTAAAAAATGAAATAAAACAAACATATGATGTGATCGAGGAAAGATTCAGCACATACAACTGCTGAATTGAAAGTGGCCTTCAGCACAGTGTCTGATAAATTGAATTGCTGTGAACATCACATTAGTAGAAGTAAGTGCACCACATTGTGTCCTTAACTATAGTTGATCCAATTAAACAAAATTAGGAAAGTTAAGACCTTCAAATGTTGTTAGATTCCAGCTCATGCCAGCCTCAGTCAGCATAATCAATGGATATAGATACTGGAAACTGTACTTATCCATCAGCTACATAATTCATATTTTCTCCCAATAAAGTAATTTTTCAATGGTTCTAAGTTAAGAATAGACCTCCCCAGTCAAAATAAACAAAAGAGATAAGTGGATTTGTTTTCTATCCAGACAGACTTTGTCCTTGGGCAGAACAAAGGGGGAGGGGGTTATTTAGTTCAGCATTTCTTAAAAATTTCAAGATTATGAACCACCAAAGTCAATATATAACTGTTTCTTTTTTAAAGGATGAGAGTGACAGTAATATAGCAGTGAAAACACATTATTCTCTATTTTTCCTTTACATAAATTTAATACATAAATCTTAAAGGGGTGAATGATTTACATATGGTAGTATATTTCATCAATGTATGAAGAAAGATTTGTTAAAGAAAGTCTTAGTGTTGACTAATACTCAAACTATTTTAATATTTGTTCTTGACTGTAGTTAAGTGCTGAAAATCTACTCTCACAAAGGCATATATAATTTTTTTTTCAGTTGTATCAATGAGATTTCTGGGCAGAGATCTGCCAGCATCACTTCTATGGTAGTTTTTGGCAAGTGAAACGGAATTGTATCCAAATCTATAATAAATCATCTCTAGAATCTTGGGACCAACTCACAGAACATTTGAAGTTGTTTTGGGGGAACATTTGCATTTTGCAAAGTGTAATTTAAGACAAACTATTCTTCTCAACTTTTAGTCAGAGTATACATATTGCCTCCAGCTCATATATATAGTTACAAGTTTTTTGAATTGGTATTAAAAAAAATCTGTTTGGATTTCCAAACGTTACAAAAGTTCTGCATTTAGAAAAATTCAGACAGGCCTTTCCTTAAGTGAAATGTCTCTATATGATTCTGCTATTTTTCTCTTTCCTCCCATTGTACTTGCTGTAACTGTTACTGTACCTTATATGTAACCCAAGTTTTCTTCAATTGCTGGTACCAAGAAGGGGAAGCAAGGCCTGTCTCATGGTTTTGAAGGATTTTGATACTCGTGAGATGTCTAACATCGCAGCATTCATAATTATCACTCTTTTCAAAGGTAGAAAAAAAGCAAACTCCAATCCAAGCACAACAAAATCATAATGAGGCCAACTGTATCAATAGAAATATTTATTCTGATTTTATCATTCTTCACTGTTTCATTCTAGATAAAAACCTGGCTTTTTAAAAAATCTGTAACATTTTAATGCTATAGATCAGTGATGGCGAACCTATGGCACGCGTGCCACAGGTGGCACGCGGAGCCATACCTGCCGGCACGCGAGCTGTTGCCTAGCTCAGCACCAGCGCGCATGTGCGTGCCGGCCAGCTGATTTTTGGCTTGCACGGAGGCTCTGGGAGGGCATTTTTGGCTTCCGGAGGGCCTCCGGGGGGACGAGGGAGGGCGTTTTTTTCCCTCCCCAGGCTCCAGGGAAGCCTCTGGAGCCTGGGGAGGGCGAAAAATGGACCTACCAGGCCCACCAGAAATTGGGAAATGGGCCATTTCCGGCCTCCAGAGGGCCTCCGGGGGAGCGGGGGAGGCTGTTTTCGCCCTCCCCAGGCATTGAATTATGGGTGTGGGCACTCGTGCCTGTGCGATAATGCGCGCACATGCACTTTCGGCACCGAAGGAAAAAAAGGTTCACCATCACTGCTATAGATAGTCCTCATTGAGTGATCACAATTGGGCCTGGCAATTCGATTGTTATGCCAAGTGGGCACTAAATGCTAATCCTGACTGTGCTTAAGATGTTACCTCAGCTTTCCTTTGCTTTACAGAACCATAAACATTGTATATGTGAAGATTGGATGTTAAGTTACTTCTTCATCACCATCGTAATTGTGAATGGTTCTTAAACAAGGCAGTCGCTAAGCAAGGACTGCCTGTATTTGTTGGAATATGAACATAGCCAGAAATGTCAAGGCAGTTTACAACAATTCAAACAGGACACCAACCATAATAACATACATCAATAGTGTGGTTCTGTATAACATTATCTGAAGATATTCAGTTTAACTTTATAAGACATATCAGAGTAACTGGGACCCAGGATTATTTAGTAAGATCATAATCACTAAATTTCATTAGTGTACTCAGTGCATGTTAATTTGAACAAACTGTTATCTAGCATTCCATGGGCCAAGTTTGTTTCATCAGTTATTTTATTGAAGTAATGATTATTTTGATTTAAGCAAAATAAAATTATGCTTTTAAAATTTACTTTGGATTTATCACAATGCAAAATATATGCCAGTGACGGCTAACCTTTTTGCCGTGGCATGCCAGAAGCGGGAGGAATGCGGGAAGGATCACGCGCACGCATGCCCACACCCATAATTCAATGCGCCCTGCCCCCTGTGCATGCCCATGCGACCCCCCCGCGCGTCCTCCGCTTTTGGCATGCTATGACACGGTGGGCCCATTTTTCGCTCTCCCCAGGCTCCAGAGGCTTTCTAGGAGCCTGGGGAGAGCAAAGACGGCCTTCCTTACCCCCTGGAGGCCCTCCGGAGGCCGGAAACAGCCCGTTTCCTGACTTCCAGTGGGACCGTTTTTCACTCTCCCCAGGCTTTCTAGGAGCCTGGGGAGGGGAAAAAATGGCCTCCCCCACCCCCCAGAGGCCCTCCAGAGGCCAGAAACATTCTTCCAGAGTCTCCGCACGAGCCCTATTCTTACCTCAAAACAGGCTGCTGGAGACTCCTGGAAGGGGAGGGGTGTGGCCAGCCGAAAATCAGCTGGCCAGCGCATGCATGCGCACTGGAGCTGATCTACGGCAATGGCTCCCATGCTGGCAGATATGGCTCCATGTGCCACCTGTGGCACATGTGCCATAGGTTTGCTATCAGGGATCTATGCCAATGGGTGCATACAATCCAAGATAGGGAACAATGGCTTAGAGAACATTTTGTTTATTTTAAATAATTGCATTCTAGTTTAGAATTATCAATCAATCAATCCATAAGAGCCGTGGTGGCACAGTGGTTAGAATTCTGTATTGCAGGCTAATTCTGCTGACTGCCAGGAGTTCAGTCCTGACCAGCTCAAGATTGACTCAGCCTTCCGTCGTTTTGAGGTTGGTAAAATGAGGAGCCAGATTGTTGGGGGAATATGCTGACTCTGTACATTGCTTAGAGAGGGTTGTAAAGCACTATGAAACTGTATATAAGTCTAAGTGCTATTGCTTTAAGACAAATTTCTTATGTGCATATATCAAGTAGCATAATCAAATACAACTTTTTCAATGGAGAAATACACCATGAAGTATCAACTACTAATCAATTCCCATGTTAAGATTATATAGCTGAGCGTTCCTCCAACATGGCAGCAAGGTACTCCAGTGTTGTAAATACAAGTAATACCCCCATGCAAAATTAATCCTGTCCTAAACAGTCGTCAGTTATTTTAAAAAATGATTATGCTTCAAAGCTAAATGTGCAAAGCCGAATTTATAATTTTGAATATCTTTTGGCTGACAAAGCTTGGATTGAAAATAGCTCAAAAGAAACCAGATGTATTCACAGCTAGAAGTGTATTGTGACAATTTCAATATTCACACAATAGATCTGGCTCTTGGAATGGTTTAATAATGTTTTTCTGGTAAATTTGCATATCAAGGTAATTAACAGTTGCAAAGAAAGATGGTGGACAGATGCTGTTGATTGAACTTCTCCCTAGGGTTGCCAGTCCTCTAATAGCACTGCCATAGCAACCATTTTATGAGAGTTATAATCCCAGCTGATACAGTTACAAAGAACTTCCAGGGGATTTTTTGAAGATTTTTTTAAATCCAGCTTTTATTATTTTTATAAATAACTTAAAACAGTAAACATACTTAACAACATTCCTTCCTCTTCCTATTTTCCCCCTAACAACCCTGTGAAATGAGTGGGCTAAGAGACTGGGACTGGTCCAAGTCACCCAGCCAGCTTTAATGCTTAAAGCAGGTCTAGAACTCACAGTCTCCTGGTTTCTAGTCTAGTGCTTTAACCCCTAGGCCAAGCTGACCCTTGATATGAAATTGGTGGAAACCAGCCTTCTTGCGCTCCATGAAATATATAGGAAGATCTGTAGCAATAAAAGAGGTTGCTATCCCTGCCAGATACGTTTGAGGCGGTCATAGTTTTGTTTACTCAAGCTGTGACGACCTTTTTTTTTGCAAATGTAAAATTCCCATTTGCAAGCCGTGAATGTTGCAGCAAAAGCAAACTGAGTTTTCCTTTGATCTCCGTGACTGGTCAATAGCTGAGCAGGAATTGGCTGAGATGTATCTGCTTACCAATTAACCAGGAAAGGTACATTCTCACCAGCTTTAAGGTCTCTGCACAACCTACTAGCTTGCCACATAGAGGTACCATAATGTATTGATAATTTTAATAGCCCAAATAATCTGCTCAAGCTCTACTCTGTTTCAAATGTGAAATTAACAGAGTTGGGTAATGAAAAGCCTCATACTCTGGAAATGAAATCTTTTGCAAAGAGAAAAGATTATGTGGGTGGGGATTGAAGTCTTGAAATGCATTGCATACATTTTAAGATTTGAAAATATGGGTGCAAGGGAGCACATTCAATATCTTTGACTCCACAAAAGCAAAATGTCCACATATTCCCCAGGGAATATGTTATGTCTAGATGAACTCTGACTGAACTGTAATTTGTTAGGTTTTAGTTGAACTCTAACTGAACTGTATGTTGCCACCCAGGTCCAGTGTTTGAATGCTCAAACGCTATTGGTTGTTGTGTCTGACAGCCCTCTATAAAAGAGCGAGCTGTCAGACCATGTTTTGCTGGTTGCTTGATTGAGCTGATAAAGAGCTGTTCTGAAGTCTGTCTCCTGTGATCCTTGCCCACAATCTAACAGATATTATCGCGAGATTTTGGCGCAATTTTGCTTCCATGCATGCGCAGAAGCAAAATCGCACGAGGGGGCACACGCGCATAGCGCCCCCCCCTCCCAAGCACGCATGGCTCCGGCAGCGAGGTAAGTGAGCAACCCGCCCCTGGGCTGTTGTTGTTTTGGGGAAAATAGGAGGAAAAAAGGCATATCGAAGATACCCCTATATCTATCTATATCTATCTATTCAATATACCATTTTTTCTCCTATTTTTCCCAAAATAACAACAGCCCTATGAGGTGAATTGGACTGAGTTTATATATAAACATGATCTGTATACATACATACAGTACATACATACCGTACATACATACCTATGACAGAATATTTTACATTATTATTCAACTAGTTAAATCAATTCAGTATTATGACTTTTTGCTATTTATTTTTGCCTTGCTTGCTTGTCAAACTTTTTTGATGTTCATCCTCAGACAGTATTGTCAATTCAGGGACTACACTCATTGCGCTCCTCCCAAAGGACAGAAAAGGCACTCGTTTGTGTGAGAGTTCATCATCCAACTATGGATCCCACATCTGCTTTTCAGCACGTATTTAGCTGGATCTGTGGTAAATTCCTTGGTATTTGATAGAATGATGAACAATCAATCAAGTTTCCCTGATGTTCCTCGATGCATCTCTAAGTGTGCAAATAATAAAGAGGCCAAGAAACTATTTCAACTTTAACTGTAGAAGCAGCCAGGAATGAAAAGGAAAACAACCTACTTAATTTGAAAATATGAATTCTATTGCATTCTCCAACATGAGCCACTAAGTGGTTAAAGGAATGGGAGTAAGAAGAGAAGAAAAGTCAGCCTAGCTCTAGACAAAATCAGATTTGGCAAAAGGATTTCACTCCAGAACTGAAATAGCTTGGCATAATGCCTGAAAGTGTATGGACAGATGAATGAATGGGTTTATCTATTTTTAGCCCACATCAGTTTTCAGTCCTGTTTCTGATCAATCTGCAAATTACAAGTGGTAGGTTTTTTTGCATATGTGAAAGCACAGATTTTAAGTGCCTGCTTCTCCGACATGCTGAAAAATCACACAAAGTTTTAAATATCATAGAACCAAACTTGCTTCACAATGTGGCGAAGGCCATGTTGTACAGTATTCCAGGAACTGCATTTTGGTCTAGTAAGACCAATACATCAGGGGTGGGTTCCTAATTTTTTTACTACCACTCTGTGGGCATGACTTATTTTGTGGGTGTGGCTTGCCAGCCATGTGACCGGGTGGGCATGGGCCTCGGGAGCTTGGCAGCGGCTGGAGAAGCATGGGAGCATTGCCCACCCGCAACGCAGCCCCCCGCAGCGGGAGCAGCAAGACCGCGGCAGCGGTTCTTCTAGGAGGCTCCATCCGGCCTGAATGCTTCTCCCCATTCGATGATCCTAGGCTCCTGCCGCCCGTTCCCCCTCCCCTCAGCAGCTCGAGAAGCCTCAAACGTGCGAAAATGCCTAGGATCTTCACCGCACGTTCGTGGCTTCTTTGGCTGCTGAAGGGAGGGGAATGGAGATAGCTCCTGCCACCCATTCTTTCAGCGTCCCACGCGCTCCCTCAGCCATCCTCCCCTGCTTGGACTCACTGTGGGGTAGGAAGGCAGCGCATGCGCAGTGCCAGAAGCTCGGCTTCTGGGTATGCGCAAAATAATTTAAAAAAAAAATGTAAATTTTTTTAAATGGCGGCGCCCAGGCACTGGCAACCGACCGCACCGGTACTGTGACGTCACCAGCAGGCCGCTACCGGTACTATAGAGAGGACCGCACTGGTAGGAACCCACCACTTGAATACATGTAGCATTCCTTGCAGAAGCATTGGGAAATGTTAGTGAATTGGTAGAATTTTTTTTAACATGGGACAGATTCTTAGCTGTGGTATACTATGCCTTGCTATAATTGACCACATTTCATCTGAAAAGGGAAAGAAAACATGCAGAGAGCTTCAAAGAAGGCACAATAAAAGTATCTGCAATGATTAATGAATTAACATTGTCAGAATAATGAGCTATTCTGATGCGCAGGCACTGCTATGGGAGAGATTCCAGATCCCACTGTCGTTTGGTCTGGAGCTGATTGACTGCAAGGACTCCACAGTTGAAGAATTGTTTTAGTACTTCAGGACTGTCAACTTTACAACAGATTTTTCTCCCAAAGTGCTATTTATTGATTTCAGATGGGGAAATCCATTCTTAGCTGTCAGGAACTGCCATATGCCTGCTATGCTTCCTTTCCTTTCCTTTCCTTTCCTTTCCTTTCCTTTCCTTTCCTTTCCTTTCCTTTCCTTTCCTCTCCTCTCCTCTCCTCTCCTCTCCTCTCCTCTCCTCTCCTTCTCTCCTCCTCTGCCCCTTATCTGACTTTCTTTCTTTCTTTCTTTCTTTCTTTCTTTCTTTCTTTCTTTCTTTCTTTCTTTCTTTCTTTCTTTCCTTGCCTTGCCTTGCCTTGCCTTGCCTCGCCTCGCCTCTCTCCTCTCCTCCCCTCCTCTCCTCTGCCCTTTCATTCTGTCTTTCTTTCTTTCTTTCTGTCTTTCTTTCTTTCTTTCTTTCTTTCTTTCTTTCTTTCTTTCTTTCTTTCTTTCTTTCTTTCTTTCCTTCCTTCCTTCCTTCTTTCCTTCCTTCCTTCCTTCCCCCCTCTCTCTCCTTCCTTCCTTCCTTCCTTCCTTCCTTCCTTCCTTCCTTCCTTCCTTCCTTCCTTCCTTCCTTCCTTCCTTCCTTCCTTTCAGATGGAATCTGGTATTTGTGTTGCAAACCAGAAAAAAAATTAAGGAAATATAGGTCCTTGCCCACAGATCCTTTAAATTCAAATTTTGCTTCCTTTATCTTCCAATGTGAGTAATATTTTTTCCTTCTTGGATGCCAGCAATTGGAAGAAACATCTTGGTAGTACAATTAACGTGCTTGAAAGATACTGTGGTTAATAGCATCAGGTAAAGGCAGTTTGAGACTAACTGTGTTGGGATATTTGCTTGCAAATCAAATAGGATATGATCTGGTGGGAATCGTAATTGTGATTATGCCTTTGGATATTTATATAACTATATATTTTTGTAAAAGATAATCTAAAGATAGAAGGATATGGAAAACAGAGTCACATCAGGGATCCTTCTTGTTAATTTAAGGCAACATCTACACTGCAAAATAGATGAAATAGAAAGAACTGTATTTGGAATGATTATCAAATAAGTTATCTATTATGAAATCAATCCACTTTCTTGAATTATGCTCCAAATCTCTTCATGTAGCTGGAGAAAGAATTCCAGGGCTGTGGGTTGCAGCAAGGGTGGCTAGCTTCAGTCCATAAGTGACACATGGTCTCAAAACCCTTTTTGCACCCTCTTCAATGAATTTACACATTTTGCCGTTAAAATTCTTTATTGTGGATGTTCCGCAACCCAATTCTGAAATATTTAGACTTTTTTTGTGTAGTGGTAAGGTGGGTTGGATTGGGGGGGGGGGTTGCCAATTGCCAGACTGTTACCTGGAGTTTGTACCAGTGTCTTTGGGTCTGTTCTGAAGTCTGAGGTCATGGCTTGAGTAAACCTGAGCCTGCTTTTCACAATCTCATTTGGCTGTTACCATCTTGCAGTGATGGAGTTTTCTACAGATTAAGGCAATTGCATTCTCCACTGGACTGTTTCTATTTCAGAAACTCTGGGGATTGTGATTCTGCAAATGAATTTATCCTTTACATTCTTGCCATCTTCTTTATCTCTCCAGCCCCTGAAGAGTAATTCTGTTCAAAATGTTTAAGACAATCCATCCATCCATCCATCCATCCATCCATCCATCCATCCATCCATCCATCCATCCATCCATCCATCCATCAGAATAGAGCTGGAAGGGCCCTTGGAGGTCTTCTAGTCCAACCCCCTGCTCAAGCAGGAGACCCTACACCATTTCAGGCAAGAAGAGACTGTCCTGTCTCTTAAAAGCCTCCACAATTTCTGAAAGTTAATTGTTCTAATTGTTAGGAAGGTTCTCCTTAATTGCAGATTGCTTCTCTCCTTGATTAGTTTCCATCCATTGTTTCTTGTCTTGCCTTCTGGTGCTTTGGAAAACAAGTTGACCCCTTCTTCTTTGTGGCAGCCCTTCAAATACTGGAATACAGCTATCATGTCACCCCTAGTTCTTCTTTTCTCTAGACTAGCCATACCCAATTCCTGCAACCGTTCTTCATATATTTTAGTTTCCATCCCTTTAATCATCTTAGTTGCTCTTCTCTTCACTTTTTCCAAAATCTCAACATCTTTTTTGTCATGTGGTGAGCAAAACTGGATACAATATTCCAGGTGTGGTCTTACTAAAGATTTATCTTAGAGCAACTAAGATTATTAAAACCCTGGAGACGAAAACATATTTTAGCAAATTTTAGCTGCAACAAATGCTGATGATACCTTTGAACATTTGTTTCAAGCAGTGGTAACATATGAGGGAATTTGTGAAAAAAAATGAAGAATGCTGGAATGATCCATCAAGAAATAATAATAATGGACGTGTCAGTACCTGGAGACATCAGAACAGAAAAGAAAGAACTGGAGAAGGTAACAAAATACAAAGACCTGCAAAAAAAATAGAACGACAAAAAAAGCAAAAGTAGTATCAATAGTAAAACGCACCTTAGGTGCAATCCCAAAACTGGAGCACCACTTGAACACCATCGGCATTGACAAATTCAACACCAGTCAATTGCAAAAGGGCAGTTTTACTCAGAAGAACTTACATCCTGCGACAATAACTCTAACACTATCAAATATCAACATCTTATTCTGGATCCTCGGGAAGGACTTGATAGAAAAGGACTGAGCGATTACATACCCCACCACAACGGACATATACAAAATGGTTAAATATGAACAAATACTAGATGAACAAGGGAACTTAAAAGAGATCCAAACCCTAAGAGATCAAGGAGTCCGAATAGATTGGTGGCCATACTATCAAATTAAAACCAGATTACAGGAGGACAAGAAAAAATTCGGAGTAGCAAAAAAGAAATCAGAATTGGACAAAATCCTATTGGGATCAGAAAAAAAGATGATAACAAAAATCTATAAATTTTTAATAAACTACAAAATGAAAAAAGAAAGAGTTAAGGGAAATATGACGAGTTGGATCAAAAATTTTGGATATGAAATAAATCAGGAACAATGGGAAGAAATATGGATTAAAAATTTGAAAATAACCAAATCAGCAGCATACAAGGAGAATATATATAAAATGTATTACAGATGGCATCTTCCACCAGCGAGATTGGCCAGAATGTACCCAAACATGAATCCCAAATGTTGGAAGTGCCCTCACAAAAATGGAACCTACTATCACATGTGGTGGACTGCCCCAAAATTAAAAGCTTTTGGCAAACTATACATACCTGGATCCAAGAAATAACTAAATTAAAAATAAACTTTACACCGGAAACTTTCCTGCTAGGGATGTTGGATCAAAAAATAGAAAAAAAGTATTGGTATATCATAACACACACATTAACAGCAGCAAGAATAGTATTAGCGCAGCATTGGAAACAGGGTGACGTACCAGCAGAAAATATAACAATCAGAAAAATCTTAGAATGTGCAGAACTGGACAGATTAACACTAGAACTGAAACAGAAAGAAAACTCAGAATACTTTGAAACTTGGAATCTCTTCTATAACTGGCTAGAAAAAAGAAATGGAACAAAAGAAACATAGAAATGTTTAGATAGATAGATAAGTCATAACTGAGAACTTATTAACTGATAGAATAATAGATAAGCATAAGTATTATAAATATAATTATACATGTATTAATTTACCAAAACCTATAGGTCAAGATGTTTACTGTAAAAGTTTATATGTATATATGTACACGTCAGTACATATAGTGTTGTCTTCAATGTATGTTTGTCTTTTTTAATGTTTATATACCAAATAAAAATTATTTTTTTTAAAAAAAAGATAGAAAAGGACTGAATAAAAATGCCAAAACCAGCCTGAACATCTGGCTGATTATGCGACAAACAACAACAACAACTACTACTACTACTACTACTACTACTACTACTACTACTACTACTACTACTACTACTACTACTACTATTATTATTATTATTATTATTATTATTATTATTATTATTATTATTATTATTATTATTATTTGTAACCTGTTTTTTAGAATTGGCATTTCTGTGACAAACAGAAGCCAGGGAGATAAATATTTTGGGTCCCGGGGGAAAGTTTGCTTGATTACACAGCAGTTGTTCTGGGTGCAATTCAAGATGCTGATTGTCAGCTTTAAAGTTGGGGATGACAAAGGGCCATATTACTTGGCAGCCTGCCTATTTCCATGCCTGTTCCACCAGATCTGACAAGGAAGGTGCGCTTCAAGTCCCTCCATTAAATAATGTTGTCTTATGGGACCCGGGGATCATGCTTTCTCTGCTCTGGCACTTTGCCTCCTCTGTGATATCTAGAAGATCTCGACTTTCTCAGCCTTCCAGAACACTGTAAAAACCTGGCTTTTCCCCTGGCATTCAGCCTGCCTATTAGAGGAACCCAACCTTGGTGTGGTATGTATAATGAGTCAGTTATATGGTGCCTCAGTTATGGCATTATGGTTATTTTAATTCTTTTTGTTTCCTTCTTAGTGTTTTATTTGTCTCTTTTGAATGGTGTGCAAATATGATTTATTTCTATGTGGCTGACTTGTCTGAATGCTAAGCTTCCAGGAACTGCATAGCATTTTTGGATTTATTTTGGTCTGGGATGCTCACATTTTCCCATGTGTAACTATGGTTAAGTCTTTCCATGTGTAGTCAAATTAAGGAGTTGTCATCATGTTTTCTGACTGTTAGTTAATGTTCATGGATGTTCTCTCTAGTCCAGGGGTGGGTTCTAACTTACCTCGCTGCTGATGCGCTTCCTCCCGTGCCGCGCAGCCACGCGCGCAAGCACAATGGTGAAAACCTGGCTTCTCCACATAGGGAATGGAGAAAGCAATGGTTGATGGAAAGGTAGGATGGGGTGCAGATCAGAGGTGGTATTCAGCCGGTTCGCACTGGTTCGCGCAAACCACTGGCGGAAATTTGGCCAAGTCACATGACCAAGCCATGCCCATATAGTCATATGACCACCAAGCCACGTCCACTGTCACATAACCACCAAGCCATGCCCTCCCAGTCACATGGTCACCAAGCCACACCCACCAAACAAGCCACGCCCACAGAACTGGTAGTAAAAAAATTTGAATACCACCACTGGTGCAGATGCGGGAAGGCAGGACAGGGAAAAGCAGAATAGCCAGATTAGGGAACAGTCAATTCAACGCTGGCAATACAATTAAGAGGAAAACTGTTCAGAAAGAATGGTGGGCAGGATGTTGAATAAAGTGCACTTGAGATTTGTCATTTTAAGGGCATTCTGTAGAAAGGAGACCAAATAAAAATAACTGATGAGAATCAAAAGGCCTAGTTTTGTGCATGAGACTATGCGTGTAATTAGATGTAGAAAGAAAATGTGTTTCAACAATATACAGGTAGTCCTCAACTTACAACAATTCATTTAGTGACCATTCAAAGTTACAACGGCACTGAAAAAAGTAACTTATGACTGTTTTTCACACTTATGACCATTGCAGCATCCACATGGACATGTGATTTACATTTGGATGCTTGACAATTGATTCCTGTTTACGATGGTCGCAGTATCCTGGAATCATGTGATCCCTTTTGCGACCTTCTGACAAGCAAAGTCAATGGGGAAGCCAGATTCACTTAACAACCGTGTTGCTAAGTTAAGAATTGCAGTGATTCACTTAGCAAATGTGGCAAGAAAAGTTGTAAAACAGGGCAAAATCCACTTAACAAATTTCTCACTTAGCAACCATAAATTTTGGGCTCGAGTACTACCTGTTGTTACTTCTATTGATAACTTGCGTGTTTTGTCATTTCAAAATAAAAATCTGTACGACAGGATGCCCAGTTTCCAAAATGGGAGAAATGATTGTAGATTTTTAACAATAGCATAGTAGGCATTAGAGGAGAAGTGAGGGGGGGACAGCTTAATCCACTCGAGCTCCCCCCCCCAAGTATGTATGGTGTTGAATGGATGTTGTTGTTTTAATACTGTTTTTTAAATTTTGTATTTGTTTTTTTAATTATATGTAATTTTGATTATTCTTGTATTTTTCCTTGTTGTACGCCGCCCTGAGTCCTTCAGGAGTTGGGCGGCATATAAGAATAACAAAATAAATAAATAAATAAATAAACTGTGTGACTTGTTGCTCAACAGTATCAAAGGAATCCCCCCAGATAAACAGCATAGTCTGAGCCCTTGACTATGGTAATAAGGCTGAACAGGAGCTCGTGAGCCTCTGGGGACAGTGGGTACCTTTGAAAGCACATTATGGACAGTCTAAGAAAATGGCTGCAAAGGGTGTGAAGCTTATGTATGCAAAAAAAATTATTGCTGTGTTTGACACCGCCAAACAGAAAACATTAACTTTGTGGAAGACAAATGACAGTCTGCCACACTTTTTGTTCTTGGAATTATAAAGCACTGGTCTGTGGTCATTTACTATTTTTATTTTCTAAGAAACCCCAAAAGAGTTATATAGAATCACAGGATATTTTTTGAAATAAAGGCTTTGCAGAATGCTAACTTTTTTAAAAAAAAAATTGTTTAAAAACTAAAAAAAATGTAATCAAAAAGCAGAGTGGGGCAGTTTGAAGAATCACTCGTCCAATGAGAGTCATATCGCAGGGGTGAAATCCAGCAGGTTCTGACAGGTTCTGGAGAACCGGTAGTGGAAATTTTGAGTAGTTTGGAGAACCGGTAGTGGAAATTTTGAGTAGTTCGGAGAACCGGCAAATACCACCTCTGGCTGGCCCCAGAGTGGTGTAGGAATCGAGATTTTGCAATATCCTTCCCCTGGAGTGGGGTGGGAATTGACATTTTGCACAGGGGCGGGTTGCTCACTTACCTCGCTGCCGTAGCCATGCGCGCGCATTTCCACACTTCAGGGGGGGGCGCTCGCTACGCGCATGTGCCCCTTGCGCAATTTTGCTTCTGCGCATGCGCAAAATCGCACTGAAATCTCGCAAGAGGACGTGCGCATGCGCGGAGGCAAAATCTCGCTGAAATCTCGCGCGCGTGTCCCCTCATGAGATTTCAGCGTGATTTTGCTTCCGCGCATGCGCAGAAGCAAAATCACCTGAAAATCACCGAAAATCACCGAAAAAATGGCGATGAGCCGGGTGGACCGGCAGAGAGGGCTCCGGAGTGGTTGCAAAATCCGTAGCTCCCTACTGGAGCTGCGTACTGGGCAGCTCCGGCAGGAACCCACCTCTGATTTTGCAGTATCCTTCCCCTGGAGTGGGGTGGGAATGGAGATTTTGCAGTATCCTTCCCCTGCCATGCCCACCAAGCCACACCATGCCCACCAAGCCACGCCCACAGAACCGGTAGTAAAAAAAATGGATTTCACCACTGCGATTTAGGATATCCCACTATGTGTGCTAGGACAAACAGAGAAATACTGGGAAAATCTGCATGGATTTTGTTCAATTACCATCTCGCAGATCTGCAAATACATAGCTTTTGGGTCTGTGGTTTACAGTTTGGCTTTCTGAGTAGACGTTCTTTCCTCCTTTCAACACAATTCCTATGCATAACAAACAAATACTATTTACTGAACAGCATCAAGCAGCAAAAAAATTAAGAAAATCATGATGATGTGCGAACAAGTTAGGGTTGACTTTTGGTGACCATATAGATAGATGTTCTCCAGAACTTCCCAATGAGGCTAAAACATATGATGAATAATTGCAGGAACTGGGCATATCTAGTCTGACAAAGAGAAAGATTAGGGGTCACATGGTAGCAGCCTTACAGTATTTGAGGGGCAGTCACAGAGAAGGGGTCAACCTATTCTCCAAAGCACCTGAGATCAGGGCAAGAAGTAATGGATGGAATTAATCAAGGAGACATTCAATCCAGAATTTAGGAGACATTTTCTGCCAATGAGAACAATCAATGGAACTGCTTGCCTCCAGAAGTTGTGGGTGGAGGTTTTTAAGAAGAGATTGAACAATCATTTGTCTGGAATGGTATAAGGTCTCTTACCTGAGCAGGGGGATGGCCTGGACTCACTAGAAGACCTCCAAGGTCTCTTCCAATTATGTTATTCTGCATTCTGTATGTTCTGTTGCAACATGTATATGAAGGAGCACCATCCATGTCCACCACTAGATGGGGTATGTTCTCTTTTAGCTTTGCACATAGATTGATGGAAACATCTGGACAGTGACAAGTTAACCATAAACAATATGCAAGGAAAGGCCAGCTATTCTGAATATCACTGTAAAAAGGGGTATATTTCAATTAATTAAAGGCAATATCAAACATGGGGGAGAGATATTATAAAAACAGGTTCTCCTTCCCAAAAGGAATTGCTGGAGCATCTATTATCTACAGATTTCTTGTCAGTGGACTCCATCATTGCATTAAAGAAGACATTTTTTCACTGGCTGCATTCAGCTAACCAGCCAGGAACTGGGTCTGGTAACATGATGTAATGAAATGGTGTGAATGACAATGAGGACTTGTGATAGATCTCACAAAATTCTCAAGATGCAATCAAGAGAAACCCATCAAATGGTGCCAGATACAAAGAAGAGACTTTTAGACTTCAAGGCATAAGGGAGGAGAAATCAACATTTAAGGAAATGGCAAGTTTTGTTCAGTGAGTTAGTTAGTATCTCACCTTTATTATTTTTACAAATAACTCTAGGCAGCAAACATATCCAACACACCTTCCTCCTCCTATTTAATAATAATAATAATAATAATAATAATAATAATAATAATAATAATAATAATAATAATAATAATAATAATAATAATAATAATAATAATAATAATAATAATAATAATAATAATAATAATAACAGCAGCAGCAGCAACAATAACAACAACAACAACAGCAGAGTTGGAAGGGACCTTGGAAGTCTTCTAGTCTTCCAACCCCCTGCTTAGGCAGGAAACCCTACACTACTTCAGACAGATGGTTATCCAACATCTTTTTCAAAACTTCCAGTGTTGGAGCATTCACAACTTCTGGAGGCAAGCTGTTCCACTGATTAATTGTTCGAACCATCAGGAAATTTCTCCTTAGTTCTAAGTTGCTTCTCTCCTTGGTTCATTTCCACCCATTGCTTCTTGTTCTACCCTCAGGTGCTTTGGAGAATGCAATTTCCTTATTTCATTAAGGTCACATTGAAAAAAAAACCTCAGGTGAAGCATATTAGGAATTATGTAATATCCTGTTTCCTGAGACATCTGCAAGGCAACAAATTGTGAGGTTTAGCACTCAGGGACCACTGTATGCATGTAGTACCGTAATATCTAGCAAAATGGAGGTATCTGGTTTAGCTTCAATTTCTTATTTTAATTCCATACAATGAGATGTTTTCGTTATCCACTTCTTTATCAAATGATCAATACTGTACGCATCAATAGCCCGTACTCTGCCAGACCAAACTAAGTGTAACTCACATCCTGCCAGGTGTATGGGATTACAAATGTCTGGTGCTTAAAAGAACAACTACCTATTAGTCACCATTATTCTTCAAAACTGTAAAGTGAGAATCAAATGATATTAACAGTATAGTGCAATTCACAAAACAATTTTGTGTTTAGGTAACAGGAAACTACAGACCTGTAAAATGAGATTGAAGTGTTTTGGGCTTTCTCATTGAATCTCCTAGAGGAGGAGACCTGTGACAGTGGTACCACATGAGGAAAACCTCAGTGATTTCTTAGCACCGCTTACTCTGTTCCATAAATGAAATTAAACCCAGGGATCTTTAAAATAATATAAATAAAACTGAATCCTTCAAGGTACAAAGTTATCAAAGAGGAAATGGAAAAATAAAATCAGAAACAAAAACCCTGAAGCAGTGCCAGCTTCATCTTACGCTAAAAAACTTTTTTTCTAAAAAAAAAAAAGAAATTATTTTAAAAGCACAGCAATATTGAATTCTCCCACTAACCTTGCATTGTCTTTTAAAATAAAGAAATCAAAGATCAGGCTGTGGTTGCCAATATACTTAACAATTGTTTTTTTAAAAAATTGGGGGAAATCTAACACAGCTGACCTTTGCCCTCAGAGATGTCAACTATGTTCCTATAGGTCAATGTTTCCCAACCTTGGCAACTTGAAGATGTCTGGACTTCAACTCCCAGAATTCCCCAGCCAGCATTCACTGGCTGGGGAATTCTGGGAGTTGAAGTCCAGACATCTTCAAGTCGCCAAGGTTGGGAAACACTGCTATAGGTGCATCCATATAGATGCACCTATATTTCAAGATGACAGGATAGAAGGCTGTTCTTAGGTTCTGCCTTTTTTGCCAATTATGAAGGGACATTTTTTCCCTTCCTTCTTCCACCCACCATATAGCCATTATTGCTTTCTCATAGTTAATTGAATCACCCATGACACTAGTGTGCTTCAAACACAAAACAGGTCCTTGCAGACTCAGAAGCATTACTTTGCACACCTCTCACCACCGACCACAACAGGTCTGGTTTGCTTGTGACACTGGAAAGGGAAGAAGTGGAGAGAAAGAGGCAAGAAATATATTGTATTTCTTAATTCCTGTCCTTCCCTGTCTCTTTTGGTAAGAAAACTAATCCCAGAGCTATTATATATCATTATGAGGTGAGAGCTGAAATCTAGCAGGCTGCTGAGAAAGGGGGGGAGGGGGAAAGCTCTTCATTTGTTCTGGAGTTATTTTATACAGTAAGGCTGTTTCTAATCAACCGCACTGCTCTTTCTGTGATGATAAAGAAGTAACTTTTATTTGCATATAGTATCATAAAATGTTTGAGATCCTCTCCATAGAATTTGATAGATGAGGAGAGACTTGTCTCCTAGAACCGCCAAGAGTCAGACTCGACTGAATGGATAATATCATCATAAAATAAAAGGTACTCCTGTCCAACCACTCCTCAGTGTAGGTTCCACTACAGCAGGGGTGTGAGATCATGGCTCTTTTATGACTTGTGGACTTCAACTCCCAGAATTCCTGAGCCAGCATGGTGGGGAATCATCATTCCCCACCTCTGCACTATAGCATCTCTGACCAATGACTATGCAGCTGTTGTTTAAAGGCCTTTAGTGAAGGGGAAGAAGCCACTTCATGTGGCAGCTTGGTCCATTGGCTGACAGCTCGCTTGGTTGAGAAATTCTTCAGGAAGCCTCAATATGCTTCCAAGTAGTGTTAACTCTTCAGTTCTTATTCTGCAGACACCCTCTATAAGTGAGGCAAAACACAATCACCAAATCATGACAAATAAAAACATAAAAAGTTAAAATAAGCAAAAAAAATAGTAAGAGAACACCTGTCTGATCTTGATGAATACAAATCACCAGGACCTGACGGATTACATCCCAGAGTTTTTATTTATTTATTTTGTCAACATGTGTACAAAATAACAGGTATGATATAAACATAAACAAAAGCAAAGTATGTATAGGTAAATTTAGACAATAGGACAGAAGGACAGGGACGGTAGGCACGATGGTGCATTTATGCATGCCCCTTACAGACCTCTTAGGAATGGGGTGAGTTCTAAAGGAGCTGGCAGATGTCATCTCAGAACCACTGCATCACATCTTTCAAAAATCCTGGAACACCCAGGAACTACCAGAGGACTGGAAAAGAGCTGATGTGGTTCCCATCTTCAAAAAGGGGGGGGGGAAACAGACCCCGGAACTACAGACCAATCAGCCTAATATCAATACCCGGGAAGATACTGGAAAAGATACAGTAATTTAAAAAAAACCAGATCTGCGAACACCTAGAAACAAGTAAAGTAATAACTAGCAGCCAGCACAGGTTTGTTAAAACCAGATCATGCCAAACCAATCTTATTTCATTCTTCAACACAGTGACTAAATTAGTAGACCAGCCAAATACTGTGGACATAATATACTTAGACTTCAGCAAGACATTCGACAAAGTAGACCATAACCTACTTCTTCATAAGCTAGAAAAAAGTGGGATAGACAGCTTCACCACCAGATGGATTCACAACTAGCTGACAAACCATACTCAACGACTAGTCCTTAATGGGTCTAAGTCCACATGGAGAGAAGTAAGCAGTGGGGTACCACAATGTTCCGTCTTAGGCCCAGTACTCTTCAACATCTTCATAAATGACTTAGATGAGGGAATAGAAGGGGAACTTACCAAATTTGTAGATGATACTAAGCTGGCAGGAATAGCTAACACCCTGGAAGATAGGCTCAAGATCTAGATGGATCTTGACAGACTTGAACAATGGGCCCTATCTAACAAAATGAAATTCAATGTAGAGAAAAGTAAAGTCCTACACTTAGGTAAGAAACACAAAAAGCATGCATATAAACTGGGTGAAACTGGGCTTAATAGCAGCAACTGTGAGAGGGATCTTGGAGTCTTAGTGGACAACCAGCTAAATATGAGCCAGCAGTGTGCAGTGGCAGCCAAAAAAGCCAATGCAATCCTAAATTGCATTAACAGAGGGATACAATCAAGATCAAGTGAGGTTCTAATACCACTCTATAAAGCCTTCATTAGACCACACCTAGAGTACTGCATCCAGTTTTGGTCACCACACTATAAAAAAGATGTTGAGACTCTAGAAAAAGTGCAGAGGAGAGCAACCAGGATTACTAGGGGACTGGAGACTAAAACATATGAAGAACAGTTACAAGAACTGGGCATGGCTAGTCTAGAGAAGAGAAGGACCAGTGGAGACATGATAGCAGTGTTTCAATATTTGAGGGGCTGCCACAGAGAGGAGGGGGTAAAGCTATTTTCCAAGGCACCTGAAGGCCAGACAAGGAATAATGGATGGAAACTGATCAAGGAGAGATTCAACCTAGAAATAAGGAGGAACTTTCTGACAGTGAGAACCATCAACCAATGGATCAGCATGCCTTCAGAAGTTGTGGGAGCTTCATCACTTGAGACTTTCAAGAAGAGATTGGATTGGCATTTGTCAGTGGTAAGTGGTGTAGGGTCTCCTGCTTGAGCAGGGGGTTGGACTAGATGACCTATAAGGTCCCTTCCAACTCTGTTAATCTGAATCTGAATCTGAAAATGGCTGTGGGGCCGAAAAACAAACTACTCAACACATGGTGGCAGAGTGTCAAAACAGAGCCCATGATGGAAATTTCCTGGCTGTGACAAATGAAGTAAAAAACTGTATTTTTTACAGTATAAATAGTGCCCTCTCAGATTGGCACTCCCTCTTTTAATCTCGGTCCGTAGCCAAAGGGCATTGTGCTTTTTCCTGTGCTTGGAGGCTAGTTCCACCGTTGCTGATCTTAACTGATTGCTGTTTACCTCGTGAGTGACATTCTGCGTAATTCCAAAGTCTCCCCTGACTGACAGCTGTCATCCAGGGTTGAGCGCGGCGTGGGCAGCTGCCCAGCTGCATACAACGGCCCTGACAGCCTGCTAGGGCTTCAGGGCGAACTAAAGGGAGGCCCTTTACCATCACCGGCCACCCTTGCTATTTGTCTGGGGGGAAAAGTCAGAAGAAATCCTCAAAGCCAATAGAGGCCTTTTCCACCCCTCCGGCTGGAGGCCGATCCTCCCACAGCCTTTTCTGCAAACTGTGCTGCTGCCGGCCGCCCCAAGCAGAGCCCTTCTCTGCCAGGCCTACCTCTCTCTCTCCCTCTCTCTCGCTGCGGTTGCCTCAGCCGTCAAGCCGGCAGGCCTAAATCCGTCGCCCGAGCCTCTCTGTCTTGGCGGGAACGGCCGTTTGCGAATTCGTCGCTGACGTCACGGCGGCCATTTTGGATTCCCCAAACCGGCTCTCCGGATTGGCTGCACTACTCGTCATCAGTTGCCAGGCAGATTCGGCTCTCCTGATTGGCTGCTCTACTCGTCATCAGTTGCCGGGCAGATTCGGATCTCCTGATTGGCTGCTCTACTCGTCATCAGTTGCCGGGCAGATTCAGTGGGCTCTAGCTCTCGAGACAAGTGCTACGAAGCTACAGAGAGGGAGGAAATCGTACGAGGAGCAGCTAAATAAATAAAATAAATAAAATAACTGGTCGGAAATCGCTGGCATGGCTGAGGGGGCTCACAGGCAGGGCAAGGCCAAGTCTAAGTCATCCAGGCCTTGCCCTACCGAAGGATCAAAGGAGGATTCTTCTCTGCCACGTGCCACCAATGAGCACAGGGACAGATCCCCCCTCACATCACCCCCCCTAAAACCAAGAAGCCTTCAAAAACGGCTTCAAAAGGGGAGGGGCACAAAGACTCCTCCAGATCCACATCAGGGGGCACACTTGCGGGTTCCCCCTCCCCCAGGACATCAGCCCGTGGCCTGGGGGATGCAACACCTCATTACCTGCCACAAGGGGCGGGGCAGCCTTGCTCACCTGAAGATGTCTCCCTGGACAACCCGGGTGTTCATCTCGAGGAAGGGGACGTTTGGGGCGCTCGCTGTTCCCAGAGTCGCTCCTCTCACCGTAGGGTCACATCAGCGACTCACAATGACCCACTGGACGATCCGGCTGTCCAACAGAGAATGGATGACGCCATTAAGCGGGGGATTGAGGCCGCTGTCAAGGCCATGGCTCACTCCTCCCAGAGCCGTCCTCCCCCCAGAGCTGTCTCACCTCCGCCCGTCCCTGAGCCTGCAACCATTGAGGACATGGAGGATGATGACTATTCCGTCCACAGCTCCCCCATCCCGGCCGGAGATCTGGACAAGGAGGAAGGGGAAATTGACGAGGGCCAAGGGGGATGCGATCCTCCCCATCCGCAGCTGTCAGAGGACGAGGACCTGGCTCCCGAACCTTCTACATCTACCTCCCTCTTCCACCCCAGCCTTTTTCGTTCCCTGCTCCATAAGGCCAGGGCCACGGCCAACATCCCACCATCGGCCGCTGACCCTCAAACTTCGGCGGTTCAGGGTGATCCCATATTTGGCGAAGCCTCAACCTCTTCCGCCGAGGTAATCCCGACGCCAAACCTCTTTGTTGATGCCATAACAAAGCAGTGGCTTACGCCCACCTCGGGGCCTGCGCCTAACGCTCAAGATAAGAGGTATTTCAACATCTCATCTCACCTGGCGCAACATCTTCCAGTTCCGGCTGTCGACCCTCCCGTGTTGGCGCTCTATTCGAATGCTCCAGTTCCCGGGGAGCCAGATGACCTCCTTCGTCCGGAGGAACGTCGGACGGAATCCATTCTACAGAAAACCCACCAGGCGGCGGCCTGGGCGGTTAGAGCCTCGACTACAACGTCGTTTTTTTGCCGCACTTCCTTGAAGTGGTTACATGGTCTCCAGGACCATATACCGCAAGCTGACACAAGGGCTCACCAGGATATTCAGAAATTAATTGCAGCGGCCCAATTTACCTCTGACTCCGCGCTCCAGGCTGGTCGTTTCGCGGCCAGGGCAATGGGAACGGCGGTAGTGGCCAGGCGCATGCACTGGCTCCGCGGCTGGTCAGCCGATTTGTGGCATAAGTGGAAACTGGCTGCGGCCCCGATTTCTGGTCAGTCCCTGTTTGGCCCGGCCCTAGACCGGATCACTACGGAAACCAAAGATAAAAAGTAAAAAGTCCCAAAAACAATAAAAAGTCCCAAAATAAGGCCCCTCCCTACCGGCGAGGCTCCAGGCCTTCTGAGACCCTATACAATAGGTACCAGGGATCCTACTCTTCTGGGCAAGGGCAGTACGGGGCACCCCAAGGGCAATATGGGGCTTCCCAGGGTTCCTATGCCCCGCGGCAGCGCTCGGCTGCTGACAGGCCATACCGGGGTGGGCAATCAAAACGGCCCTTTAGAGGAGCCGGTGGTCGCCCTTACCGCCGGTATAAGTAGACCCGACTCGATCCCTCCCATTGGGGGTCGACTGGCATCCTTTGCCAGTCGGTGGGAGGAAATCACCAATGACGCATGGGTTTTGCAAACCCTGTCGACAGGACTGTACCTGGAATTTATTTCCACCCCTCCGAGGTTTTTCTTACGCTGCCCCTTGTCTTCAAACATTTCCAAACGGGTCCTCGTAGATCAGGCCATCCAGCACCTACTGGACATTAGAGCCATCCAGCGAGTGCCTGAGGACCAGCAGGGGCAAGGCTTTTATTCCATCTTGTTTGTGGTTCCGAAATCCTCGGGTGAGTGGAGAGCGATTCTCGATCTGAAACGCCTGAACAGATATGTGAGGTACAGAAAATTCAAAATGCACACCCTGCAATCAATTTTGGCAGGAATTAGGCGTGGCGATTTTCTCGCCTCAATTGACCTCACGGAGGCCTACCTCCACATTCCTATTCATCCTTCTCACCGCCAGTTCCTCAGATTTTGCTATGCAGGGGTGCATTATGAATACCAGGCGCTACCCTTCGGCCTGTCTTCAGCGCCAAGGGTATTCACTAAGGTTTTGGCCGCCTTGACCGCCCACCTTAGGGCTCTTCCCGTGCATGTTCAGTGTTACCTGGACGACATTCTCATCCAGTCCTCTTCCCTGTCCCAGGCTCAGCAGGATGTCCAGGTTACCCTCAACACACTTGAGCACCACGGGTTTCTCGTTAATTTGGGAAAGAGCCAACTGTCCCCCTCTACCAGGGTCACCCACCTGGGGGCCATCATTGACTCTCTGGAGTGCAGGGTCTACCTGTCCCAGGAACGGAGAGACAGCATATTGGAATTAGTCCAGCATGTTCTGGCTCAAACAAGGGTTCCCCTGAACCAGCTGTCTTCCCTCCTGGGGAAAATGATTTCGGCTATACACATCGTCCCGTGGGCTCATCTGCACTCCAGAGACCTTCAATGGTTTCTTCTCCCCTTTCAGCGGGCGAATCGCAGCCACTCCCCCGCGAGGGTCAGGATGCCAGTGTCGGCGAGGAAATCACTCCGGTGGTGGACTTCGCCCGCCCTGAGCGAGGGCTCCGACTTCATGGAGCCACAGAGACTCACGTTGACGACCGACGCCAGCACCACGGGCTGGGGGGCCCACACCGAATCCCTCGTCGCCCAGGGCACCTGGTCCAGGGCAGAGCGCTCCCTTCCGATCAATTTGCTAGAGCTCAGGGCGGTCAGGTTGGCCCTTGCGCATTTTCAACCTCACCTGGTGGGCAGTCACATCTTGGTCCTGACGGACAACGTAACTACGAAAGCCCACATAAATCGACAGGGGGGAACCTTCTCCAGGGCCCTCATGTCCGAAGCGATGACCCTGGGGCTCTGGGCAGAGCGGCATCTCCGATCCATCACTGCGGAGCACATCTCGAGGGTGAGCAACACCACGGCGGACTGGCTCAGCCGGAATGCCATCGACCCGGCAGAGTGGTCCCTACACCCGGACATTTTCCATCAAATAGTGGACCGCTTTGGACTGCCAGCCGTGGATCTGTTCGCCACCCCGGAAAACGCCAAGCTTCCCAGGTTCGTGACCAGGTTCCGAACTCCGGGCGCGGAGGACACGGACGCTCTTCGTTGTCAATGGCCACAGGAATTGCTGTACGCCTTTCCCCCCCTTCCGCTGATCCCGCAGGTCATCCGGAGGGTCCTGAGGCTGAAAGCAGAAGTCATCCTCCTGGCCCCACACTGGCCCCGGCGGACCTGGTTCGCGGACCTTATGTCCCTGTCCGCATCACCTCCCTGGCGGATCCCGCCGACAGAGTGGTCGCTTGCCCAGGGGTCAGTGCAGCATCCAGAGCTGCACTGGCTACAACTGACCGCCTGGCGCTTGAGCGGCTCACTCTGCAACACCGCCTAGTTCCGGACGACCTCTCTGAAATCATGTTGGCCTCCAGACGGCCGTCGACGGAGCGGATTTATTCGGTTACCTGGCGCACCTTTTGTGGCTGGTGCGCGCACATGGGTTATTCCCCTCTTGATCTTTCAATCATTAATATCATCCAGTTTCTGCGGCAGGGGCTCGCCAAGGGTCTGTCTCCCAACACCTTGCGCAGACAGGTTGCGGCGCTTTCGACGGTGTTGTCCTGCCCACACCTGGACTCGCTGGCTGCTCACCCTCTCTTGAAGCAGTTCCTTAAGGGGGTCACTAACCTGTGCCCACCAGTGGTGCATCGTTTCCCCACGTGGGACCTTTCCAAGGTTCTCTCGGCCCTAACGGTTGCCCCCTTTGAACCGTTGGACTCTGTTCCCTTGTCACACCTTTCCTTCAAGGTGGCGTTCCTCGTCGCAATCACCTCAGCGCATAGGATATCTGAACTCGCAGCCCTGTCCGTGCTCGCGGACCTGTGTACCTTCCACAGCGACAGGGTCGTTCTTCGATTGGACCCGGCCTTCACGCCCAAGGTGAACACGCCGTTTCATAGGGCGCAGGAGGTCATCTTACCGGCCTTTTTTCAAAATCCATCCACGGACTCTGAGCGCGCTTGGCACATGCTGGACGTTAAGCGAGCTCTTAACATTTACCTCTGCCGGACGCTTCCTTTGCGGCGAACGGAGAATTTATTTGTGACTTTTCGCCCCTCTACTCAGGGTCGCAAGGCGTCTTCAGCGACAATTGGCCGATGGATCCGGGCGGCCATCTCCTTGGCCTATAAACACATGGCACTACCTAAGCCCTCGGGTCTCACGGCACACTCCACCCGCAGCGTGGTGACCTCTGCAGCGTGGAATGCTAGGGTCCCTATCCTCGAGGTCTGTAGGGCGGCCACCTGGTCCTCCCTTACTCCCTTCATCCGCCATTACAAACTAGACGTTTATGCTTCGGAGGAGGCGGATTTTGGCAGGCGGGTGCTGGAGACAGGGGTGGCATCGAGCTCTCTTCCCAGCCAGGACGATTGATCCCGCCCTAGGGACGCCAGCTTTGGTATGTCCCATTCCTTGGAGGTTAGCTCCGCCCACTATGGAGAAGGGACGTTGGTACTCACCTGTGAGACGTCCTTTCTCGTAGGGCGGAGCTAGCCTCCAAGTCCCTCCCATTGGGACTGGCTGGGCGCTCTACGGCTATCTGGTGTATATAGTTCTTCTCTTGTATGCAATGATTCACCTGTATATAGTTCGGTTTTTTCTCCGCTGAGGGTGTGTATATAGTTACTTATTCTGAGCTATGTCTCATGTACATAATTCCTTTTCTCTGCGATGAGTCTGTACATAGTTAATAAATTGTCTGTTTGTTTTGGAAAAAGCACATCGAGTCTGTCTTGATCCCTCGATTAAAAGAGGGAGTGTGTCAGAGTTACGCAATAAATCAGAAGCTTCAAAAGATAACTGCATTTTGCTGATTCAAATAACTTCTTTATAAGTAGAATAAAACATTAACAATACCACACTTTGTTTCAGATCACATGTTGAGATGTTTTCATACTGGAGTATAATGGTGGACAGAGTAAACCACGCCCTTCTTCTTGCTAAGTTTCTGGACATGCTCAAATAACACTTCAGCCAGATTGGCTGACTCAATCACATGGCTCTCCCAGTCATGAATATTCCAACACTCCTCCCTTCATTACTGGGAGAGACATCAAACCTATTGGATTTAAACATTTCCTATAATGGACGCCACCCAATGGTTTGGTCATCATGTCTGCTAAATTATCCTCTGAAGAACAATGATGTAAACGTATCAATTTTTCTTTTACAGCTTCCCTGACATTACAATACTTAATGTCCACATGTTTACTTCTGTTCTTCACTCTGTCACCTGTTGCCATTTTTATACAAGCAGCATTATCTTCAGAAACAGTTACAGCTTCATTTACATTTACATTTAAATCTTGTAACAACTGTACATACCAAACTACTTCAGAACATAACTCAGACAATGCAATAAACTCTGCTTCAGCAGTTGAAATAGCAACCGTTGTTTGTTTTCTGGACTTCCAACCAATTAAAGCCCCTCCAAACATTATTACAATTCCAGAATTAGACTTTCTGGTTTTTACATCATTTGCATAATCACTATCAACATAACATTTCAATTTTAATTCTTCAGTGACCTTTATTTGAAGACCCAAATTCACAGTTCCCTTCAAATACCTGAGAATTCTTTTCACACCCATCCAATGCAACTTTGTAGGTGTAGCAGTAAAGCGACTTAAGATGCTCACTGCACAAGCTATGTCTGGTCTGGACCACTGTGACAGATATAACAGACTCCCTATTGCAGAGTGATATATCTCCTGATCACAGGCTTCACTTTTGTCCTCACCCAAACTATTGTAAAAATCTGTGCTCATAGGTGTAGGAGCAATATTACAATCTTTCATGTTATATTTCTCTAATAATTGTTCAATTTTTCTCCTTTGACTGAGAATATAACCACCTTTTCAGTTTTTTGTATCTCTACACCGAGATAATTCTTTATTTCTCCCAAATTCTTTAATTCAAATTACTTTTCTAACTTATTAGCAAATTCTTTAACTTGTGATGCATCCTTTGCAATGAAACAAAGATCATCCACAAATGCTAATAATAGACAATTCCCACCTTGTAACTTTCCAGTGTATATGCAACCATCAGCTTTGCAACTCTTGAACCCAAGACCTTTCAATGCAGTATCTAGACAGATATTCCAATTTCTGGCTGACTGCTTCAGCCCATAAATGGCCTTGTTCAATTTATACACCATGTTAGGCTTTTTATTTTCATACCCTGGCGCTTGAACCATATAAATTTCTTCCTCTAATTCAGCATTGAGAAATGCAGTGGTTATATCAAAATGCCAAATTCTATGCCTGTATGCTGATGCTAATGCCAGTGCTAGTCTTATGCTCTCACCTTTTACAGTTGGCGCGAACACCTCATCATAGTGCACATTCTTTAATTGAGAAAAACCTTGTGCCACCAATCTTGCCTTATACTGTACTTCATTATTGGGTAATACCTTTTTCTTATATACCCACTTACATCCTACAGCTTTCGTACCCTGTGGCAAAGTCACAGATGTGAACACTTTATGATTTCCCATGGATTTCATCTCTTTATCCATGGCTTCCTTCCACTTTTCTTGTTCAACTTTTGCTAATGCCAATACTTCCTTATAGTTTCTTGGCTCATACCACACATTACACACTTTAACTTTACTGGCAGAATACCTGTCTGGCGGAACCCCTCTGTTCCTACGCTCTGACCTACGTGGCATTGCCTGTTCTTGTGTTTCAAGCTTTTCTGGCTTCATATCTTGTTCAGACTCTCCTCCCTGAACATTGACACCTTCAGTAAATGATTCACCATCATTAAATGAGTTATTGTCACTAAGTGGATCACCGTCGCTAAGCGGATCACCGTCACTAAGTGAGACATTTTCAGAATTTGCATCAATTCTGTTCCAATTTTGTTCTGCAAAACTAGCAGATCTTGAAATCACTATCCTTTTACTTCCATCGCTAAAGCGATACCCTTTTGAGCCTGGCTCATAGCCCACAAATCTGAGGTTTCTAGCCTTTTGTTGTCCCTTTCTTCTGATTGCCTTTGGAATATGTACCCAAGCAGTACTTCCAAATATTTTTAAATGTGCTAGAGAAGGCTTTCTCCCATATAGCATTGCATATGGAGTATTATTGATGGATGAACTCCACAACCTATTTACTAAATAATTGGCAGTCAGTATGGCTTCACCCCAATATGACCTGCTCATACCAGAATCCTCCAGTAATGAGTCTTTCATTGTTTGCAAAACACCATTCCTCCTTTCACCCACTCCGTTCTCCCCCGGTGTGTAAGGATTTGTGCGCCTGTGTCTTATTCCCAATTGTCTCAACCATTGTTGAAAATTTGTTGACATAAATTCAGAACCTCTGTCAGTTTGCAACTGACATACCTGTTGTTTGTACCTTCTCTCTACAAAACTTAACCATTGCTTAAATTGCTGTAGCACCTCTGTTTTATTCTTAAGTAAGTAGCAAAACCCAAACCTGCTGTAGTCATCCACAATTACCAGCGCATACTTTGCTCCTCCCAAACTGGCTTGCATAGGCCCAATTAAATCAGCATGCACCAGTTCTAGAGCTTTTGTGGTTTGTCTTGTGCTAAACTTGCTAACTGGGAATGCTTTGGATTTCGATGCTTTGCATACTGCACAATCCAAATATGCCTTACATCCCTTCAAATCTAATCCTTCTGCAAATTCTTTCATTTGTTGAACAACCTTAAAATTAGCATGACCAAGTCGTCTGTGCAGAAGATGAACACATGAATTATGTTCTGCTACATTTTTAAATGTCTGGGAACAATGTGGGACCTTTTGTCCCTGCAATACATAAAGATTATCCTCTTTTATGCCCTGTGCACAAACATTCCCATTTCTTTGGATGAGACACTTCCCATTAACAAATGTGGTTTCATAACCTTGCTTGTCTAAACTAGACACACTTAACAAATTATGCTCCATTTCAGGTACACATAACACATCAGTAAACCTGGAGTCCAAATATGGAATTTGCACATCGCCTCTTCCAATGATTTTAGCCTTTTGACCATTGGCTAAGGCCACTTCTTCATGGTTTCCTGGGAAAAATCTGGAAAATAAGTCAGAATTATTAACAATTGTTTGACTAGCCCCACTGTCAATCAACCATTTGTCTCTATTGTTATTATAACAAACTTTTGCAACTGCAATCTGTCCTTGCAAATAATGTCTCTTGTCTTGCATATTTCTTTTCTGTGCACAGCTTTTCTGCAGATGATTGGTTTCTCCACAAATGAAACACGCTTTCTTATCTTGCTTGCAGAATTGTTGCTGTGTAACTTGATCTCTCCTGCCTCTGCTCTCCTCTTGTCTGCAGACATCTCGGCTGTTGCTAGAGATAGGCAGCCTGTGGAAAATTTTGCTGGAGACTTGCTGTAAGTTTCCACTGTACTCCTTGTTGAGCCCCCGCCTGTGGAATTTTCCATCAGCATGGCTGAAAAGCCTTTTCTCATATTCATTCAATAAACACGATTTCAAAGCCTCCAAATTCAAATCTGCTTCTGGCTTACTTTCAAAAATAGCTGATACAGTCTCCCAGCTCTGATCCAAACTATTTAACACTAATAAAACTTTTTGGGACTCTGGAAACTTTACTCCACGTTGCTCCAATTCTAGAAAATTAGACTGCATTTTCATTAAATGATCTTCCATAGAATCTCCTGTCTGCAAACTCATTCTGAAAAGCTTTCTTGAAAGTTGGACCACATTACACGCAGAAACATTGACATGTACTGCTTTCAATTTCTGCCATATTTCTTTTGCAGACTTTAATTCAGCTACATTTAAGAATTGATCATCCCCCAGACTTAAAAGAAGATAAGCCATAGCTTTGTCATGAGCCTTTTGATCTGCTGCTCCAAGCACTTGTGGGGGGTCTGCTACGATGTCCCATAATTCTTTTGCTTTCAAAAAACATTCCATTTTTGCAGCCCAAATTAAATAATTTTTCTTCCCCAATTTAGGTATTGGACTGTCTTTAAATTCCATAGCAGCAGCCATCCTGCTTTATTTTTCTTGTCTGCCTGTTCCTTTAACAACACAGACAGCTTCTTATCAGCTTTAAATTACAATGCAGTTTTAACTTTACTTCTTGAGCGATTTCTGGGCCCATAACCTGTCAGAGTTACGCAATAAATCAGAAGCTTCAAAAGATAACTGCATTTTGCTGATTCAAATAACTTCTTTATAAGTAGAATAAAACATTAACAATACCACACTTTGTTTCAGATCACATGTTGAGATGTTTTCATACTGGAGTATAATGGTGGACAGAGTAAACCACGCCCTTCTTCTTGCTAAGTTTCTGGACATGCTCAAATAACACTTCAGCCAGATTGGCTGACTCAATCACATGGCTCTCCCAGTCATGAATATTCCAACAGAGTGCCAATCTGAGAGGGCACTATTTATACCTTTTTAAAGACTCGGTCCTATTGGCTAGGGGGCAGATTTAACCCATTCCTTGGAGGCTAGCTCCGCCCTACGAGAAAGGACGTCTCACAGGTGAGTACCAACGTCCCTTTTCCAAGGCACCTGAAGGCCAGACAAGGAATAATGGATGGAAACTGATCAAGGAGAGATTCAACCTAGAAATAAGGAGGAACTTTCTGACAGTGAGAACCATCAACCAATGGATCAGCATGCCTTCAGAAGTTGTGGGAGCTTCATCACTTGAGACTTTCAAGAAGAGATTGGATTGGCATTTGTCAGTGGTAAGTGGTGTAGGGTCTCCTGCTTGAGCAGGGGGTTGGACTAGATGACCTATAAGGTCCCTTCCAACTCTGTTAATCTGAATCTGAATCTGAAAATGGCTGTGGGGCCGAAAAACAAACTACTCAACACATGGTGGCAGAGTGTCAAAACAGAGCCCATGATGGAAATTTCCTGGCTGTGACAAATGAAGTAAAAAACTGTATTTGCAGTTTAGATATTTATTTGTAATCTTCCTGTTAAGATTTCATATTTTATACTCTATTTTTTGTATTTTACCCCTTTTTACTGAAAAATGATATCAATATACCCTATGATAAATAAAGCAATCTGCTTTCTGGGGCAATAGAAAATAAATCCGTTTTCATTTGTATGTTCAAAGACGGTTATCGTATTGCCCCTCAATTCTCTTTTGTGTGAACTAAATATATCTAGATCCTTTAACTGTTCTTCACAGGGCTTAATTTCCAGATTTTCTAACTTCTTGGTAGCTTTTCTCTTAAATTTTGCCTGCCTTTTTTGAACTGTGGTGCTCAGAACCTGATACAGCACTACAAGTCAAGTCTATCTGGGACAAAATATGATGGAATAATATTTCTCATTATGTAGACTCTTATGCTCCTGCCAGTACAACCAAAGGTAGCATTTGTCTTTTTCGCAGCTGCTTCACATAGCTGGCTCGTGTCCAACTTGTGGGCCACAAGGACACCCACATCTCTTAACCCAGCTGCTGTGGCCTACAGGTGGAGCTCTTGCCTCACAATCAGGAGGTTGTGAATTCGATTCTAGGTAGACGCAGATGTAAGGTCTCCTGCTTGGGCAGGGGGTTGGACTAGATGACCTGCAAGGTCCCTTCCAACTTAATCTGTTAATCTGTTAATCTTGAACGTGTATTCCTGCCAAGCCAACTCTTCCTTGTGTTTTATTTTTTTCCTACCTAGGAATACATTCATATTTCTGCTCAAATTTGTCTAGATCTTTTTGAACGTTCATTTTCATTCACCTCAAGTAATAGCCACCTGTCCTATAGGGGAACAATGCTTTGTGTCCCCTGCAAACTCTTATGGCCTCACTTTGACCTTACTTAGATGGTCCCTGACTCTCTTTCTACACCCCTTTCCCAACTCCCTTGTGGTAAAACAATGGTTGTTTTCTCCATGTGATCTTTTATATTGTGTGGATTGTTTTAAAGTTTTACATTGTATACTGCCCATAGTTGTAATGGAACTGACTGACTTTCGTGTTTAATTAAAAAAAAAAGAAGGTATCCCCTCAATTCCCTCTAAGTCATTGATAAAAAAATGTCAGATGCCCCAGGAGCACAAGAGAAAGCCCTAGAGCAGGGGTAGGCAAAGTTGGCTCTTCTATGACTCATGGACTTCAACTCCCAGAATTCCTGAGCTAGTATGATTGGCTCAGAAAGTCTTGGAGTTGAAGTCCATGAGTCATAGAAGAGCCAACTTTGCCTACCCCTGCCCTAGAGCATGCCAATGAATACCATTCTCCAAGCTAGAGCTTCATGGCAGGCTCTTGAGTTTATGTGATTGATGGAGGCCCACGTTTCTTCTACAATGTTCCCTGGGAAAGTGCTTCCTGATTCTCTTTCTTTTTTGTGTTTGCCTCTGCCAAAGGAGTTATTGCTGTTTTTTGGTGTTGTCTTCATTTGTCCGCCATTTCTGGAGAGCTTCAGCTATTCCATCCAGGAACCTCTCTCCTTCTCTGATATATTTCAGGGTAGAAACCTTCTTCTCAAGCTCCTTCATCTTTTCTTCCAGTAAAGAACCAAACTTGCAAACTTGCAGCAGGTGTAGTTTGCGTTTGCTTCAGAAAAAAAGACAGATGTTTCATGCACTTTGTGTTACGTACTGACGTACGGAGAAATTTGCATGGCTGCCGCTGATCGGCCAATATAGCGGTGGCAGATTTAAACGGCTGTCACTGGCTGGCCGGGTTGCAGGGAAGCCCTTAAAAGCGGCTTCCCTGCTGCTCGCCAGCAGTTCTTTCTTAGTATTAGCTGAAGATAAATAAAGGTGCTGAACAGTTCTACGCCTCGAATCATTATTCCCGCGCTAATCTAACACTTTGTAGGGCACAAGGATACCCCTTTCTCTCAGCTTGTAGCCTGGCTTGTTAACTCCCCTTGTAAAATCTCTCTACAAATCTTTCCTGTTTGATAATCCCAAACACCCGGAAGCTTCTTCTCTGGATGAAGACTAGCCTGGCCTAAAAGTGAGGAGGGGAGGGGAAAACAAAAATAAGAAAAAATAGAGTGGGGGGAATTTATAACAAAGAAAGCTGATCTAGGTACCAGCATGGGCTTGTCCTTAATACAAGCAGCGCCCCTTATCTCCATGATCATTTTTAAAACCATTTTTAATTTTTTTAATTATTCAGTATAATGGCTCATGTCACCAAATAATCAACATCCAACCCGCAATCATACCACCCCCAGTCATTCAACATCCCAACATCCAAAACTAGGTATGCACTTCCTCTATACCAACAACTACTAACCTTAAAGTTAGTAATTGTTAATTAATGCAAGAAGCATCATAAACAAAATGCCCGAATTCCTCATCTTACTAAATTCAACTATATTCAACATTATATTTGTCTGCGAAACATGGCTAAACACATCCCTCCCAGACTCCATTATCACAGCTAGAGACTATCATGTTTTCCGGTCCGATCGTGAAATTCGTAGAGGAGGTGGAGTGGCTATCTTCTATATAAAGTCCATAAATCTAAAAAATATTCAAGTTACACATGAACTCGCTCTCCCTGAGACCATCGTCTGCGAGCTGTCCTTAAATACCACACTTTGCTTCCTACTATGTTACAGAGCCCCTGATTATGACATCGTACATGCAAACAAGTTAACTACACTACTAACGTGGGCAGCCTCCTGCCCCCACCCTCTTATCTTTCTTAATGACCTCAATCTACCTCTTATTAATTGGACCCTAAACAAATGTACAAATGAACCTATACATGCAACCCTGTACAATGCTGTTACTAATCTGGGACCTCATTTTCTGCAACAGTTCAAACACAATTTATGGACTACAAATAAAAGAGTCCTTTTCCAACAGTGACCATAGCATGATTAACTTTTGTCTCAATATACGTCCTTACAAAAATCAGCATAATGATGGAATACCCAAATATAACTTTAAAAAGCCAACTATGATCTCATAGACACTGACCTCTCCTCTCTTGATTGGCAAATTCTATTCACTGACTGTAATACTGCAGAAGACTATTATAACATTTTCCTGCTTGTAGTCAAAAGAATCATTAAACTATATGTACCACTAATAAGCCCCATAACCAAGAAAAACAAATTACCCATAACAATAAGAAAGCTCCAATCCCCCAAAAAAATCTCTTTGGCGAAAAAACAAAACTGGCTACGTAGCTAACTTTAAAAACCGCTACAAAAATTTATGCCACCAGATAAGGACTGACTGCACCAATCATCACATCAAACAAGAGGAAACCTTCTACGCACCAATTCCACTCGTGCCTTCTATAATTTTGTAAACAACCAACTTAAAGACTCAAAATCCATCCCACCCCTAAAAGGACCTAACGGTAATGACTGTAATGATGGAACCATTAAAGCCAACCTTTTTAGCACATTCTTCAGCTCAGTCTTTGTAAACAGCAATGGCTCATGCCCAATATTTCCTAGTCGTACCACAAATAATTACAACGATCTAACACAAATCGATTTCACAGAAGATAACGTTGAAAAAGCACTACACAGCCTAAAACCATCTCTATCTATTGGACCTGATGGACTATGTGCCTACTTCTTAAAAAAGCTTTCCTCTGCCTTAGCAGAACCTCTAAGCATAATCTTTGAAATATCTTTCAAGACCGGCTCCCTGCCCAACCTATGGTCACTAGCCACGGTCATCCCTATCTTCAAAAAAGGAGACCCCAGCTTAGTCGAAAATTATAGACCAATCTCTTTATGTTGTGTCACCTGCAAAGTTATGGAATCAATCATTAACCAATCTATTACCCTCCACTTAGAAACAAACAATCTACTCTCTAACAAACAATTTGGTTTTAGAAAAAAATTATACTGTAATCTGCAACTCCTACACTGCAAAAACATATTGCCTACACAACTCGATTTGGCAAAACAATAGACTTTACATAGACTTCTGTAAAGTCTTTGATTCAGTGGTGCACGACAAACTACTTCTAAAACTGCAATCTTATGGCATTTCTGGCCTCCTGCATAAATGGATAATTGCGTTCCTGTCAAAATATTGAAAGCTATATCAAATCCTGTACCTGTTAACAGTGGTGTCCCCCAAGGCAGCATTTTAGGGCCAACACTTTTTATACTCTACATAAATGACCTTTGCGATCATATTATAAGCAACTGCGTTCTCTTCGCTGATGATGTAAAACTATTCAACACTACCGACAATGCTGCTACCCTTCAAAAAGACCTTGACTATGTGTCAGAATGGTCAAACAAGTGGCAACTTCAAATCTCAACCAACAAATGCTCTGTTTTACACATTGGCAAAAAAAATCAGAACACAAAATACAAACTGGATGAACATGACCTTGTAGACGACCCTCACTCTGTTAAGGACCTTGGAGTACTCATCTCTAATGATCTAAGTGCCAGAGCCCACTGTAACAACATCGCCAAAAAGGCATTAAGAGTTGTAAACCTAATCTTGCGTAGCTTCTTCTCTGGTAATATTGTACTTTTAACTAGAGCATACAAAACATTTGCTAGACCAATTCTTGAATATAGCTCATCTGTCTGGAACCTACACTACATATCGGACATTAATATAATTGAAAATGTCCAGAGATATTTCACGAGAAGAGTCCTCCACTCCTCTGTTCACAATGGAATACCTTATGCCACCAGACTTGAAATTCTGGGCTTAGACAATTTAGAACTATGCCGCCTTAGGTCTGACCTAAGTGTAGCACATAAAATTATCTGCTACAATGTCCTACCTGTCAATGACTACTTCAGCTTCAACCGCAACAATACACAAGCACACAATAGATACAAACTTAAGGTAAACTGCTCCAAACTCGATTGCAGAAAATACGACTTCAGCAACAGAGTGGTCAATGCCTTTAATACACTACTAGACTCTGTGGTTTCTTCCCCAAATCCCCAAAACTTTAACCTTAGGCTGTCTACTGTTGACCTGACCCCATTCCTAAGAGGTCTGTAAGGGGCGTGCATAAGTGCACCAACGTGCCTACCGTCCCTGTCCTAATGTTCGCATGTACTCAAAATCATCTCACGTATACATGTTTATACTTTTACTGTAATCTTATATATGCTTGACAAAAAATTTTTTTTCAACAGTTAAAATTATTTACGGAAGGTAAGTTCAGTGGCAGCACTGCAATAGCCCAAATGGTGCTCCATTTATTCTGGCTACAATCAATATCACTGTGGAGGAGCATATATTTTATTAAGATGAGAAATTGAGCATGAAAACAAATTATTTTGGAACCAAAATAGAAAAACTTCCAGAGAACCAGAAAGGGAGGCAATATGTGAGCTATAGTAGTTGCATGAACAGAACAGGGAATCTGATTTATTCTCTCTCTCTCTCTCTCTCTCTCTCTCTCTCTCTCTCTCTCTCTCTCTCTCTCTCTCTCTCTCTCTCTCTCTCTCTCTCTCTCTCTCTCTCTCTTTCATACAGAATCAACAAACACCTAGAAGAGTCTCTGTGATTTACTGCTCTCTGTCTTCTACTTAAGTAATGAGGACTTTTTTCAATGAAGGGCTTCGTTCTCTCAAAAGAAATGTGAAGAAAGTCTGACTCTGATTTTTGAGAGTTGAAGATACATCAGCGGAACTGAGAGTAAATCATTCCTTTGAGTGCGCTTCCCCTCCTTGAAGTAAATTATTGCTGGTGACTTTTAGAACAAGTTATCTGATATTTAGCACTGTACTGTCAGGGGTGGGAAACGGTGGTGTCATAAATATCTGAATTTATCATCTGTTGCTGATTTATAATCCAGATACCAGGGAGTTATAAATCCTCTTTTGCAAACTTCCAGACAAGTTGCATCGAGTATCTCCTTCTTCTCATAAGACCAGCAGTGCCCTCCACTGGAAAAAGAACAATAATAAATATAATTGAAGGAAGTCACATCAAGAGGAATATTTTAAATTCTTAGCAAGTATTGCTTGAATATATTTCTGTAGTTACTCTGAAACATTTAGAAACTATTTTTCTTATGTCAAATTTAGTATAATTGTCTTTGCAATTGTCTTTGTATAATTGTCTTGCTTAAATACAATACTAATTATCAGTAACATTATATCTAGGTAATGAAAAATACTTTTTCTTCACTCTGTAGACCATAGAAAGTGAATACAAAATTGTATTTATAATAAAAAAATATAACTTACCTCTAAGATGTTGGAGATTGTAATATTTCGCTCACTGATATGAAGAGTACCGCACTGTGTATGATATTATCTGTATATTATGTTGCTATGTTAACTGCACTGTATTTCTATGAAAAATATAGGATGGCAATTCAACTCCTAATTGTAGTATTTTCCCCACCTCTCCAATTCTGCAGTATCTTCCTGGGATCACCAAAACATAATGAAATGATATGCTATCAAAATGGGATTTTAGAGTTTTATGTTATTTTTAAAGTTTTTGCAAAACTGTAATGTTTTGAAAATGTTAAATTTAGCTGAAATACAATGGAAAATAGGACAGTATTTCTAATTTTATTTATTTAAACTTATTGGCTGCCCAACTACAATACAATGGATTCTGGACTGTACACTGAACTCAAAAAGTCATAAAAATAGGTAAAATATTAATGATTTCCCTCTTTTTTGCCTCTAAATTCACCTCCCATTTTCACCCTGCCTGCCCATTTTCCAGAATATAGCTCTGGCATGCTACCTGAGCACTTTGTGCAATTCTTGACATACAAAAAATCCTCATCTAAATGTGGGTGATGTGAAATAGGCCTTTCGGATAAAAATAGGGTGGACTATTTAAAATATTTTACAGAAAAGATCAAGCTTATAACACAACTTTTCCTGCTGAGAACAACTATGGATTGTACTGTAATAGTAATCAAGCTGACTTTAAATGCCAGGTATGGCATGCCATTATGGAGGTATAGTGTTGGAAGAAGGATCATTTATTATTGAGGAATCGACGTTGATGGTTGTGCATTTGGCCAAGATGGTGAAGAGAAATCCCCCCCCCCTTTTTTTTCTTATTATTATATCATACTTTAAAGATTATTAAAATGAAAGATATATAGTAATAATTTTATATATTGGAATGTTAGTTTATTAATGATACACATTTAATTTTTAGATTATGTTTTAAAAGTTTGGAGTAATTAGGAGTTAAAGAATTAGAGAAATTTTGAAATTAATAATTTGTTAGTATATTTTAATATTATGCTTATTGAATACTATATCCTGTGCTTTTTATCAGATTAAGAAGATATAAATAGTTTAATAATGATATATGTTAAGTTTTTGGAATGTGTTTAAAAGGTTTTAAATAACGAGGTGTTAAAAGAACTAGAGAAATTTTGAACTTATAATCTGTTAGTATATTCTAATTTTATGCTTATTGAATACTATATCCTGTGCTTTTTCTGGGAAGTCGAGGGGGGGGGAGGATGGGGGGAAGGGGAGGGGGTTGGGGGGAAGGGGGGAGAAAAAGAGAAAAATGCTTGTACTTTGTACTAATAAAACTTTTTGAATAAAAAAAATCCTCATCTAGTGTAAATGGGTTATTTAATAAATATCAAGAGCTTCTGGCTGTTTGCTGTAAAGATGCATTGAGCTTATGTGGAAACTTTCTCAATGAAAAGATTTTCAGACTTGAAGTGATTGCTTGTCCAACATACCATTAGACCGTATAACACAGTGGTTCTCAACCTTCCTAATGCCGTGCCCCGCGCTCCGCCACCGCGCCACCACCGCCACCGCCGTGACCCCTGCCCCACCACCGCCATTTGGGTTCTTTTACCCTCTGTGCATGCGCAAAGCATTCTGCGCATGCGCAGAGGGTAAAAGAACCCAAATGGCGGCGTCCGGATGAAGTCTCCCAACCCCTGTGAAAGGGTCGTTCGACCCCCAAAGGGGTCGCGACCCCCAGGTTGAGAACTGCTGGTGTAACACAATATGTTACAAAGGGGTTTCTGATATATTCCCGGCCCAAAACAAAACAAAACAAAAATCTGGTGACACCTTTTCCATCTATATTCTAACTTGCATCTTGTGGTTTATTTTCTTATACTAGTCACTCATTTGTCCTTTTCTCTGCATTAGTGCTGATTCCTGCTTTGTTCTTTAGCTCTGTCTATCCATTTGTCCTGCAGGCCTGACACATTGTTTCATTCCTACTACAGGCTTGTACTACCTTGTCTTTGGTACCTGACTCAATTGTCAAGCCACAGTCATGAACAAATAAGTGTGTGTGGCAATGATTTAAGCATCAGACATGGACAAGGAAGATCTGGGTTCAAATTTCTGCTCTCAAATCATTGGTGATTTCAGGTTGGTTTGTCTTTGAATATGCGTATTTTTATTGGATCTGTGACTCATGTCATCTCTTAATCTAAATCTATCTCAGGATAGTCAAGATAAAAAAAAAGACAGAGGGAAAATCATAAAAAAAACTGAATATTGAGAAGAAGTGTAGAGGAAAATGGGATAAGTGTAGGCAATAGTCCTGGAGTTTTCAAATCTCTGAGATATTATGATTTTGTTCCTCAGTATTTCAACAGAGAGGACTGTCAGTTTTGATGTGGCTCTTGCCATGAATGAATTCATCTATAAAAGGAACCTATTCTCAGTACTAGAGATGCAGCAGTGGGTTGCTCCGGTTCGGACCGGTTCTTAGAACCAGTAACGCTGGCGGTGGGAGGCTCCGCCTACCTGCCTGGGATGCGCAGAAGCATTGCGCGCGCAAGCGCGCACACGAACCAGTAGCAAAAATATTTACAACCCACCACTGTAGAGACGGCTTACTGTATTCTGTCTATTGGATAATTTTAATTGGGATTGATATCTTTCCAAATGGCCTTCAGATCAGAAAAAAAGAATGAAGATTGGAATTCACACATTGCTACCAACCCCTGCCTGATAATACACCCAGTTAGTCATTTTGAGGAATTGCTTGTACAAGCAGCCTGCAAATCATGAGATTCTGAACCAACAGTATAATCTGAGAATCATAGGCTCCAAGAAATCTTGCTGACTTTGTGGAATGTCCAAAACTTCAGATGTCCTCACAGCTTATTTATTTGATTAAAATGGAATGAAGATGAATGAATTTCCATGACTTTTTTCAGGGAGGTTTTCCCCTCTGCATCATAGAAAGCCACATAGCACAAACAATAAAAAATTATAAACTTTGAAAGTGTAGGCAATAGTCCTGGAGTTTTCAAATCTCTGAGATATTATGATTTTGTTCCTCAGTATTTCAACAGAGAGGACTGTCAGTTTTGATGTGGCTCTTGCCATGAATGAATTCATCTATAAAAGGAACCTATTCTCAGTACTAGAGATGCAGCAGTGGGTTGCTCCGGTTCGGACCGGTTCTTAGAACCAGTAACGCTGGCGGTGGGAGGCTCCGCCTACCTGCCTGGGATGCGCAGAAGCATTGCGCGCGCAAGCGCGCACACGAACCAGTAGCAAAAATATTTACAACCCACCACTGTAGAGACGGCTTACTGTATTCTGTCTATTGGATAATTTTAATTGGGATTGATATCTTTCCAAATGGCCTTCAGATCAGAAAAAAAGAATGAAGATTGGAATTCACACATTGCTACCAACCCCTGCCTGATAATACACCCAGTTAGTCATTTTGAGGAATTGCTTGTACAAGCAGCCTGCAAATCATGAGATTCTGAACCAACAGTATAATCTGAGAATCATAGGCTCCAAGAAATCTTGCTGACTTTGTGGAATGTCCAAAACTTCAGATGTCCTCACAGCTTATTTATTTGATTAAAATGGAATGAAGATGAATGAATTTCCATGACTTTTTTCAGGGAGGTTTTCCCCTCTGCATCATAGAAAGCCACATAGCACAAACAATAAAAAATTATAAACTTTGAATGGGGCTGTCCCTGGCAGCAGTGAGAAAGAATTGAAGGATTTTACAATTGTCTTGATTGAGAAAAATATTATTGGCTCATTCAGAAGAAATAGAGCACCATCTTATGGACACTAAAGTATTAAGAGCTTTAACATCAATATTCTAATGCAGTCTTTCTCAATCTCAGCAACTTTAAGCTGTGTGTCTGTAGAGATTCTCAGTCATCCAGGTCATGGTTGTCCCAAAGGTGCTTTTTCAGGAGGCAACTGGACTTTCTTGTTTTTTTCTTTGAAGACATTTCGCTTCTCATCCAAGAAGCTTCTTCAGCTCTGACAGGATAGTGGGGAATGGAAGGATTTATATTCCTTGCAGACAGCTAGTTATTTGCATCTTTTTAGAGCAGTGTTTCCCAACCTTGGCAACTTGAAGATGTCTGGACTTCAACTCCCAGAGTTCCCCAGCCAGCATTCGCTGGCTGGGGAATTCTGGGAATTGAAGTCCAGACATCTTCAAGTTGCCAAGGTTGGGAAACACTGTTTTAGAGTGTCGTTGAAGCACTTGGAGGTTTATCTGTGTCCTCAGGATCACCTGAGTAGTGCTCCTGGTTCCTGTAGTCTGCAATTTTTTCTCTGGAAATCCATTCCTACTCCCACACCATTCAAAGGATATTCATCCCAAATTGTATAGCTAAAAGTCTGTAGACATTCTCGGTGATCCAGGTCATGGTTGTATCAAAGGTGCTTTTTCAGGAGGCAACTGGACTTTCTTGTTTTTTCTTTGAAGACGTTTTGCTTCTCATCCAAGAAGCTTCTTCAGCTCTGACAGGATAGTGGGGAATAGCATGGCTGACTGGGGAATTCTGGCAGTTGAAGTCCACAAAGCTTAAAGTTGCTGAGATTGGGAAAGACTGTTCTAACGTAATAGTTTCATAATTCACTCATTCCATTAATATGAAATAAGGAAATCTCATTGTACGGAAAGGAACACTAAATTTTGAATACTGAACTTGAAAAACTAATGTAGACATGGGCCAAGTACAGAAAAGGGCAAACAATATGATGAGACCTAATAAGTTTCAATGTCTGGGACTTTTTAATTTAGGTAGGGAGAAAATAATAATGAAAGACACTCTTTCTCCAACAGTGAAATTGAATGGTAAATAACACAGGGTAGCAAAAGAATGTATTTCTTCAAGCAGACGTAATTTTTAAAAGAGGATTCATTATATAGGACAGTAATAGCTATCCACTTCACTGGATTTAAGACAGAGTTCAGCAAATTCAGAGAAAAAAAGAAATTGTCATGATGGCTATCTACTGTTTACTATTATGCTGCCAAGAGCTGGTTGCTAGAATGAATGAGCAATGTGCTACATCAAAGTTTCTCAACCTTGGCCACTTTAAGATCAATGGGCTTCAACTCCCAAAATTCCCCAGCCAGCTGTGCTGATTAGGGAATTCTGAGAGTTGAAGTCCACCTATCTTAAAGTGTCCAAGGATGAGAAACGCAGTTCTACATCATTTGTCTTCTCATAAGCATCACACAAGGATCTGTCTGGCCTCAGAGAACAGAGAACTGCTGGATACAACACTGCTAGATACAAAGATCTGGCCCATCTTTTCTTATATTTTAGTTATCACAGCTACTTTGAAATTTTTATGATCAGCACTAATATTCTTTCCTATACCAGTGAATCCAAATATGATGTCTTACATACTGACTTCCCATTGGGAACTGTTAGCTACTAGTAGTAATGTTTAAAAAAAAAAGTAAGGGAGAATGAGACAAAAGATGAATGGAAATAAAAAGGGAAAAAAGGAAATAACATTCATATTATAATACACATACATTAAAAACCAGTGCAATTTTTAAACACCATTAAACCTTGACCAAACAAAATAGTATTGATCAGTCTTTATATTACATTAATAGGCAGCCAGTTATAATTTTTATCAACACAATTTGATATAATTGTTGTATTCAATCCGACATTGAACAGAATCGCTTGTTGCTCCTCAGAATCCATTAATGCATAATTCCTTACACTTGAAAGCTCCATTTATTTTATTTTTTATTTATCTATTTTTGTCAAGTACATGTTGGTAATATACATAGATATAACATTGTTTATATACATAAGATGGGTACTGATAAGAGGGAACATTAGGACAGGGATGGTAGGCATGCTGGTGCACTTATGTATGCCCCTAGCTGACCTCTTAGGAATCGGGTGAGGTCAACAGTGGACAGTCTAAGGGTAACGTTTTGGGGGGTTTGGGGTATATTCATCTACATCTTTAAACTGCAATGATTTTTCTAGCCCCATGTTAGCAAATTGACAGCTATTAGAGCAAAATGAGTTAACCGTAAAACAAACTTTATCATTTGAGTAATAGCCCCCTCATCCATTTTAACCTTCCAGTAAAGTACAATTGACAGCCAATTCTATATAGACATTCTTTGCAGTATCTAATAAATGTAAAAAAAATGTTGAATTAGTTTCCTGTGGATCTAAGATCACACATGTAATGCTCTAATACTGTTAGTTCATTAGCATTAACAGCCACAGGAGATTGGAAGACAATGAAGGTTTGTTGTGAGAAGTGTGACAGGAATGGGGGAAGCTTTTTCGATACATTTTTTTCATATTTGTTAGCCATCAATTTCCCCTCACGCAGCTTACCCTCAGATTGTCTTTGTGATTTTTTTTGCATAACAGTAGATATGATTTCACCAAGTCATGTAGGCAGGGGTCTCCAACCGTGGCAACTTTAAGGCTTGTGGACTTCAACTCCCAGAGTTCCTCAGCCAGCAAAACTGGCTGAGGAATTCTGGGAGTTGAAGTCCACAAGTCTTAAAGTTGCCAAGGTTGGAGACCCCTGATGTAGAGGAATATACAATCTATGGGCAGGGAGAATGAAAAATGTGATAATTTGTTTTTAATTTTTTCTGTAAAGAGGGAGTGGCTTCAGATGGAACCTGGGGCCATTGGCAATGTGCTCAGCTTCTGGCAAAAGCTCAGCATTTGTGTTGATTTAACTGGGCAAAACGAAAGCATGCAAGAACAATTGTCATAAACCGGAACAGAATTTTCTGCTCTCTTCCTGCAGAGAGCAGCATTAAACTGCTCTCAGAAAGACTTTTTATTTTGTAAAGATGATATGCTGTGAACTAAAGTTTTTATAACTGAGTACAATATGTGCTTTTATTCATAAGTCATTGTTTCAGATAAATATACATAGTTTTGCAGGCTTTAAACAGTAGAAGCCTGTATTGTACATTGAAACCCCCTCTTTGTAAAGGTGGCTGAAGGAAGCCTCAAATGTCAGTTCTGTATGCCTAGTGCAGTAATGCAAAGTGTGGGAGGATAAACAACACACCCAAGTACTAGACTGATATAGAAAAAACAACACTGAAGAAACCAACAATCATCTGAATTATAGTCTGCCACATGACAGTGCAGAGTGCCAAGGACAAGCTGTAGCAACTCAGAAGCAAATTCTTTGCCCTTCCATGTCAGGTTCATTTTAATCCAGAAGGGATTTAAGCATCCCCCCCCCCCCCGGGGTGAAATCCAGCAGGTTCTGACAGGTTCTGGAGAACCGTTAGTGGAAATTTTGAGTAGTTCAAGAGAACCGGCAAGTATCACCTCTGGCTGGCCCCAGAGTGGAGTGGGAATGGAGATTTTGCAATATTCTTCCCCCAGGAGTGGGGAGGGAATGGAGATTTTGCAGCATCCTTCCCCTGCCACACCCACCAAGCCACGTCTAGCAAGCCACGCCCACAGAACTGGTAGTTAAAAAAATTGGATTTCACCACTCCCCCCATTTTTAAACTTTATTCTACAGACCCAGTAAGAAGGCACTTTGAGGTTCCTGATCTCCTTATCGCTGAGCACAAACATTCAGTCTCCTTTAGCTGTCTCAGCTTCATTTTACAGCTGAGTTATACAGGGGTGGGTTCCTACTGGTGCGGTCCAGTGCGTAGCTCCGGTAGGGACCCGTCGATAACGCAATTTGCACGCGACTGCTCCGGTACCGTCTCCACCAGGCAGTCGCGCGCGTCACCATCTTTTTTATGAAGTTTGGGGCGATTTTGATTCTGCGCATGCGCGGAAGCAAAATCGTGCCAAAATCTCGTGTGCGCGCGCATCCCCTCGCGAGATTTTGGCAAGATTTTGCTTCCACGCATGCGCAGAAGCAAAATCGCGTGAGGGGGCGCGCGCGCACAAAACATGGAGAAACATGGAGCAGCGCATCGGTCTCGGTAAGTAAGTAACTCGCCCCTGGCTGAGTACCACTGTTACACTACTGAGTAACAGACAGGTTTCAACCCAAGGACATGGCCAAAATAAAAATAAACTCAAGACTTTTTCCTGCTTAAGACAATTTTGTCCCTCTCATACTTGAGGGTTTTTCTTTCTGATACTGCACATCTGAGCAACAGACTGTCTTTAGAAGCACAGGACTGGCTACAAGGTAAGCTGTTCAACCTATTTAACCTAGGTCTTTTCTGTAAGTCAATTACAAGATCGATGTATCATTCCTGACTCTGCTAGTCCTGAATCACACACGTGGTCCCTTCCTAGACAACTCCAACGTTCTTCATAATAACCCAGAGCAAAATTTACAGTAATTCCTTAAAGTGTGTCAGTGACTAAAACCATGAAATAATACAACGGGATATTTTTATGATGCTGCACTAGCCATTTGATTAATGGAATTGATTTTCATTTTCTTGGCTAGATACTCATAAGATTTAATGTCTACAGTATCTGTCAGCCCTTTGAGGTAGTCCAGACAAGAAATACTAATCATAAATATTGACACTAGTTTTATCTCTCCTAGAATTACAAACCTAGTGGGTTGGATTCATGGACACTCTAACAAAAAAAAAACTTCATTACTGCTTTAAATACATATCAACTTTTCCTGTTATTTTTCTTCGCTCTCTGTTTCATTGAAGTCTAAAATTTAGTTTGTATTCTGTCTATTTGCAGGATCCAATCTGGGTCAGTATAGCAGCTGCTAGAGAGAAATTCCCTGAGGATGAGCTCCAGCATGAGTCAGAAAGCTCGGAAGACAAAACCTTATCCTGGGATATGTATATTCGCCTTTGTCTATTTGCCCCACCACTTTGCCCAAAGGAGTTTTTATAATAAAATGAAAATATAAAATTGTTCGCGGTTATCTGTAAACTGAATATCCCTTTGAAATATCTGGATAAAATTTGAAGCATTTAAAAAGAGATTGCCTTCATTGGTTTTTAGATTAAAAGCCACTTGGGAGACACACTTTGGGGAAGCTTATGGAAAAGTAGGTTTTGCCCCTTTGTTTAATTATGGTTATCAATGTCTTTAAAAGAATGTCACAATTCTGTAATCTTTTGAAATGTGCAGTGTTAAAACGTTATAGATAAAGCCCATTTCTCCACAAGCATGTTTTTCTGTCTTTTCTGTAACTTACAAGATAGCAGTGTACCACTCCCTGCTGTGCTAGTCCTAGATTTGCAGGAGTAAAAGCAGAGTAAAATTAGCGGAGTAAAATGTATGGTCTCCTCCAGGTCCCGTCAGCCAAACAATGCCGGCTGGTGGGCCCTAGGGGGAGGGCCTTCTCTGTGGGGGCCCCCGTGCTCTGGAACCAACTTCCCCCAGAGATCCGAACCATCCCCACCCTGCTGGCCTTCCGAAAAGCCGTCAAGACATAGCTCTTCCTGCAGGCAGGAGGTTGAGACTAGTTCCATCTGAGCTCTCCCCCGGTATGTTTGGTGGTGAACATTTTTTTTTAACTTTTTAAATTATTTTAACATTGTTTTTAATCATTGTTTATTGTTCAGTGTTCTTGCTCAACGTTGTACGCCGCCCTGAGTCCCTCGGGAGTAGGGCGGCATAAAAGAACCAAATAATAAATAAATAATAAATAATAAATGGTAATTTCTTAAAGTGTTGTCAGTGATTAAATCCATGAAGTATCATAGGGGGGTATTTTTGTGATGCTGTGCTAACCATTTGATTAATTGAATTGGTCTTCATTTTCTTAGGTAGGTATTCATGAGATTTCATGTCTATCTGTCAGCCTACATAAACTGTTTCAACTCCTACCCTCAAAACGACGCTATAGAGCACTGCACACCAAGACAACTAGACCCAAGAACAGTTTTTTCCCAAACGCCATCACTCTGCTAAACAAATAATTCCCTCACCACTGTCTAACTATTCACTAAGGCTGCATTACTATTAGTCTTCTCATTGTTCCTATCACCCATCTCCTCCCACTTATAACCTGTTGTTTGTATCCTTACGATTTATATCAATATTGATTGTTTCCTGATTGCTTATTTGTACCCTATGACAATCATTAAATGTTGTACCTCATGATTCTTGACAAATGTATCTTTTCTTTTATGTACACTTCTAAATTTGCCCATTTAGAAGTGTCTCCTTAACATACATATTCTGGCAGGAGGAGGACAGGCATACTTGCTCTGAAGCCAAGTATTCTTTTAAAGACCATTTCTGGTTCAAATTCTAAAATTTGGAGTATGGAATAAAACATGTAGCCACTATTCTTATATCTGCTAATTGCCCTGGAAATCCTTTTGTCAGAAAAGCATGCATGCCCTGGAAATCCTTGAGTTTTTATGTTGCCCCCAGGAACAATGGAGAAATGGAAATAGTATTTCAGTAACAGCAGGAATGCCTAGGTACCTAAGAAAGAGAAATAGGCTGGTGCATGGGCTTAATACATGTCTTCTGTCAACTTTCTAGGGGTACAAGAAAGTGCGAGAGAGTGCTCCTCAGTGGGCTGGGCACTGGGCATGTTGCCCTCATACACGTGATAATGTGCTGTTCTCACATATGTCATAATATGTGTTATGTTTGTATATGTGAACACTGGTTTTAAAAATTTCTTTCACATGAAGGGAATGCAATTTCATGAAAAGAAAGGGAGTAGTTAGAATGCAGAACCTAAATTGCTGGCCACAGAGCAGAGGTGGGTTCCTCCCGGTTCGGACCGGTTCGCCTGAACCGGTAATGACCCACTGGTGATGTCATGATGATGTCACTGAACCGGTTCGGTCGGTGCCGGACCGTAGGTGCCGCGATCTTTTTTTAAAATTTATTTATTTATTTTTTCTTCTGAGCATGTGCAGAAGCCGAATTTCTGGCACTGTGCATGTGGTCGCTATCTTGTTTTTGGCTTCTTCTTCTTCTTCTTCTTTTTAATTATTTTTTTTAATTTTTTAATTTTTTATTTTCTTCTGAGCATGTGCAGAAGCCGAGTTCCTGGCACTGTGCATGTGGTCGCCATCTTGTTTTTGGCTTTTTTTTTCTTTTTTCAGATTTTTTGGCACTGCACATGCGCACGTGCGCACCCACGAAGCGCAGCCACGTGGCGCGGGAGGGAGCGATCCGGCAGCAAGGTAAGTTAGAACCCACCCCTGCCGCAGAGTACCAGAAAAAGTGATGGAATCTGGGGTTTGGTTGGTTATTGAGCAGAATAATAGCAATAGCACTTAGACTTATTTATTTATTTTATTTTATTTATTAAAATTTCTATGCCGCCCAACTCCCGGGGGACTCTGGGCGGCTCACAGCAGGTATAGAAACATATAAAAGTAAAACAGTTTTTAAAAAGAGCCATATTAAAATACTATCCATTTAAAAAAACTTTCATTCATACCCTGCCTGCTGGAAGAGCCAAGTTTTTATTGCTTTACGGAAGGCCAGCAGGGTGGGGATAATCCTGATCTCTGGAGGGAGTTGGTTCCAAAGGGAGGGGGCTCCCACAGAGAAGGCTCTCCCCCTCGGCCCCGCCAACCGGCATTGCTTGGTCGATGGGACCTGGAGGAGACCCACTCTGTGGGACCTAAGCGGTCGTAGGGAGGTATGCGGCAGGATGCGGTCCCGAAGGTAACCTGGCCCTGAGCCATGTAGGGCTTTAAAGGTAACGACCAACACCTTGAATTGCATCCGGAGACTAATGGGCAACCAATGCAGCTGGCGGAGAATTGGTGTTACGTGGGTGCATCTGGGTACACCCACCACAGCTCGCGCAGCTGCATTTTGCACCAATTGCAGTCGCCGGACACTCTTCAAGGGTAGCCCCATATAGAGCGCATTGCAGTAATCCAGCCGTGAGGTGATAAGGGCATGAGTGACTGTGAGAAGTGCCTCCTTCTCACTTCATAGTGCTTTACAGCCCTCTCTAAGCGGTTTATAGAGTTCAACATATTGCCCCCAACAATCTGGGTCCTCATTTTACCGACCTCAGAAGGATGGAAGGCTGAGTCAACCTTGAGCCGGTGAGATTTGAACAGCTGAACTGCTGAACTAGCAGTCAGCTGAAGTAGCCTGCAGTGCTGCACTTTAACCACTGCGTCTTTAACCACTTTGTACTTTGGAAGTACAAAGTCAATTTGGCATAAATGATGCTTTATAGGAGGAGGGAGGGAGGGAGAGAGAGAGAGGGAGAATTTAAAAAAACCAGATCCTTACTGAAGCGGAGCCTTTTTTTTCTTACCCAAACACTTCTTACCCAAACACTTTTTTTCTTACCCAAACACTTAAAAAAAAACACATGGTCAAATGCAGTCTGTTTGAAATCCAATTTTTTTAAGTGCTTGAGTCAACCTTGTTTATCCAAAGTAATATTTTATTCTTCCACCATACAGAAATTCAAGCAAAAAGCTACTCAACTCAACTCAACTCATCATATTTTGCCAAAGGTAGGGGACTGATTGCTTTTATGCAGAAGATTTACCTACAATTAGAACATAGGCTTCTAAGTCCCAAGTGCAAAACAGGAGCCAATAAAAAACAAAACAAAACAAAAATAAAAATAAAAACAAATTGAGAACATACACAAGATGATCAACATCTTGTGAGATCTTGTTGCAGCCCAGCTACATCTATAGATTTTGAATAAGATCTTGTATAAGAAACCCAACAATTGACATTTTAAGAGTTTTTTTAAAAAATATTTTGATAATCTAGCAGTGTACTATACTGTGGTGCTTGTACTTTGGTGTCCAGTGCAGATCCTTGAGTTAGAAAATAGTTCAGGAATCATGTCCTTAGTCAATAATTATTGAATCCTAGAATTAAATAGCATAATGACTGTCTTTTCCAACCATCAGCAGTGTACAGGAAAAGTATTTAAAGAGCAGTAACTGTTCAGACTCTTGTTGAAAATTTCTGGAGATGAAGAACTCATACATTAAATCTGCATTAAAGATATTCAATAGTATTTAATAATTGATGTTTGTTTCTTATTTCTTGATGTTCTCTGAGTTTGCTTCTTTTCCTACAGACATTTCACAACCAGGCTAAGTAACTTCATCAGTGCATGGGGGAATGAAGTTTGTTGTCTGTTTATATTAACTTCTCTTATCAGCCTTCAACCAGAGTAATGTTTCTTCCTTCACTTTTTGGGTGGGTTATTATTTCTTCTTTGGTTATTATTGTTTATCTGGGGCTGGGGCCTCTTTAGATGTTGTTAATAGGTGAGGAATGATAATAATGATAATGATAATAATGAGGAAGCATACGTTTAAATCTATTTGACTTTTTCCTTGATCTCTGGTTGCTTCTTTTTATGAAGGGTTCATGAATGGAACCTATCTCAATGTGTCAATGGCTAAATTGTCAAGGCACCATACCTCAAGGAATTCCCTTTTGGTTTTGGATCTGGCTTAGTCGAACATATCCAAAGTTTCCCAACTGAAAATTGTGGTTTAACTTATCACTGTGTTATGAATTAGAGAGTTTTCACCATGTTGTATGATTGCCAGTTGATGTTATTTATTTATTTATTTATTTATTTATTTATTTATTTATTTATTTATTTATTTATTTATTTATTTATTTATTTATTTTATTTATTTATTTATTTATTTATTTATTTATTTATTTATTTATTTATTTATTTATTTATTTATTTATTTCTTGTATTTATATGCCGCTCAACTCCGCAGGGACTCTGAGCGACTAACAGCAATACAAATAACATCAATATAAAAACATTTAAAAACAGAGTTAAAATACAATATAACAATATATAAAATAATCAATCAAATCAATCATTCAATCCTTTCATTACAAGGGCCAACATCAACAATCAATGGCCCCAGGCTTGCCGGAAGAGCCAGGTCTTCACGGCTTTTCTGAAGGCCAATAGGGTGGGGGTAGTCCGGATCTCAGTCAAAAGATCTCATGTTCATCGATGTGTTCTCAAAATTTTTGCCTATTTGCCCCACCTAGTAGGCTTTTTTTTAACCAAGCCATAAAAACACAGTACATTCATAAAATTAACATTAGTTGTGAAATGAATAGAATGTATCAGTCAAACTGCCGTGTATCTTATATATTACATAACAGAATTAGGCTATACTTAAAAAGAGTCATTTTGGCCAAGAGTAATAGTTTAAAAAAAGCTGATGAGAATGAGTGGGCGAGCTGATTAACTGTGGATTTATCTATTCAAGGTATTATCAGCATAAACTGAACAGTGTAATGCAGGGATCCCCAAACTTGGCAACCTTAAGACGTGTGGACTTCAACTCCCAGAATTCTCCAGCCAGCTATTTCTGGCTAATTCTGGGAGTTGAAGTCAACAAGTCTTAAAGTTGCCATAATTTGAAGACCTCTGGTGTAATGAGACATGTGTTACAATTTCAATGGCTTCTTCCATAGCCTGCCTCCCCAACAGAACAGCTGATGGGAACACATTGAACAGTTAGGGCTCTCTTGAGTTTTTGGGGTGGTACTTTGACTTAAATACAGTATTTAGCAGGTATGGAATGGGTACAGGAGCTACTTAAATGACATCTTTAGGGAGGGACATCAGATCTCATTGAATGTCAGTATCCATGACGTTGATTGATTGCTTCTATTCCACAGTCTTGTCCTTGCAAGCACACCTGAGTTTAGCATACGCGTATTTAAACCAATTTGACCTAATAAATAGAATGTCTGTTTAATTTCTAGGCATATGTTTTAAGTCATTAACAAATACCAACACTGTGGTTTGCTATAGCAATAGCAATAGCACTTAGACTTATATACCGCTTCATAGTGCTTTACAGCCCTCTCTAAGCGGTTTACAGAATTCAGCATATTGCCCCCAACAATCTGGATCCTCATAGTTAATTTGTAATTCTTCTGTATCGCATTATTCAGCCAAGAGTCTCTTTTTAGGCCAATTGAGGAAGCAGAGCTATATCATCTGCATATAAAAGCATTGTAATAGGTTTCGCTGCCAAATTCACAGGATAGTGAGAAAGATCATTCATCCTGGTAACTAAAGGATTCATGTAATAGTTAAACAGTGCAGACTGGATCCTCAGTTAACAGGAAACTTCTTAGTATAGTGTCTCTGGGAACAGCATCTGGCTTTTATAGTTGAATTGTTGTATGATTTATAAATAAGTAGAAGGGATTTTCTATCTAAAGAGAAATTTTGTAGCCTACACCAAAAATTAGGCCAATAAATTAAATGAAAAACTACTTTAAAATCTATAGAAGTTGTATATAGCTTAGCAGACACCTTGGAAGTACATTTTTTCTGCCAAATATTGCAGAATTCAAGCATGGTCAGAAATAGTCACTTGTAAATGCAGCTTGTTCCTCAGCTGATAGGTCTAACCAATCCTAGAACTTTATGGATTGATGTCTGCCATATGTCTATATATCACTAAAACTCTTGTGCCCACTACTATTAACTGGGCAAAACTGGGCAACAGTTTTTGAACTAAGTTACCTCAAATGAACTAATATACAGACTACATCCAAAATTCGGGCCCATGAGTCCCAAGAGAATGAAACTGGGGAAGTTGTGGTTGCTTCAGGCTGCTGCAGTGCAGTCATAATATTTTGAACAGCCTATGTCGCAATCCCTTACTCCATCCTCTTCCCAGCAGCAAGAAATTAACTCATGTGGCTTTTAAAGAAACAACAACTTCAAGGTGCATGAAGAAAGGCCTGGATATTTTTATTATTTTATATGCCCCTTCTCTGGCACACAAACATGCATACATACCAATATCCCATCTTTGTTCAGGAACTCAAGGCATATACTGTACCTATCCTCCTGCATTTCTTCACAAAGATCCTGTAGGCTAGGTTGGGTTAAAAGTTACCAAGTGAGCTGGGAGGGAGGGAGGGAGGGAGGGAGGGAGGGAGGGAGGAAGGAAGGAAGGAAGGAAGGAAGGGTTTCCAAAGTTCCCTACCAGCTTCCTACAAGGAAACTCAATGGGGAAGCTGGTAGGAAGTTGGAAGTCAATTCTTCTTCCATTGCTTATATTCCTGCTGCCATTGGTCAAACATCTGGCAACTCCAAATCTCAACCAACAAATGCTCTGTCCTACACATTGGCAAAAAAAAAAAAAAAAACCAGAACACTAAATACAAGCTGAATAGACAAGACCTTACAGATGACCCTCCCTCTGTCAAAGACCTTGGAATACTCATATCAAATGACCTAAGTGCCAAAACCCACTGCAACAACATCACCAAAAAGGCTTCAAGAGTTGTTAACCTAATCTTACGTAGCTTCTTCTCCGGTAATATCACACTACTAACCAGAGCATACAAAACATTCGTCAGACCAATCCTTGAATACAGCTCATCTGTCTGGAACCCACACCACATATCGGACATAAATACATTAGAAAGTGTCCAGAGATACTTTACAAGAAGAGTCGTCCACTCCTCTACTCGCAACAGAATACCTTACGCAACCAGACTTGAAATCCTAGGCTTAGAAAGCTTAGAACTACGTCGCCTTCAGCACGACCTAAGCATAACTCATAAAATTATCTGCTACAACGTCCTTCCTGTCAATTACTACTTCAGCTTCAACCACAACAATACACGAGTACATAACAGATACAAACTCAAAGTGAACCGCTCCAAACTTGACTGTAGAAAATATGACTTTAGCAACAGAGTGGTAAATGCCTGGAACTCACTACCTGACTCTGTGGTTTCGTCACCAAACCCCCAAAACTTTACCCTAAGACTGTCCATTGTTGACCTCACCCGATTCCTAAGAGGTGAGTAAGGGGCATGCATAAGTGCACCAGCGTGCCTACCGTCCCTGTCCTAATGTTCCCTCTTATCAGTACCCATCTTATGTACATCAACAATGTTACATCTATGTATATTACCAACACGTACTTGACCAAAAAAAAATTCTATTTCTCTCTCTCTCTCTCTCTCTCTCTCTCTCTCTCCATATATACTGTATGTATGTATGTATGTATGTATGTATGTATGTATGTATGTATGTATGTTTGTTTGTTTGTTTGTTTGTTTGTTTATTTATTTATTTATTTATTTATTTATTTATTTATTTATAAATGTTTTTCTGTTGAGTCATCTGGTATAGCCAAATATGGGAGAGAGCATAGTGCTTCCTTTTGCCTTTCTGCCCCGCAAGATAAGCAATGGAAGAAGGATTGACTTCCAACTTCCTCAGAATGATAATGAATTCAAAGAGGGGCAAAGGATCCTTGACACAATGATGTAATCTAAGAGATCTGATTCCTGCTCAATGGGGAAAACATTGTGCAGGAGTAAGAAAATGCGCTCTACATGGGGCTACCCTTGAAGAGTGTCTGGCGACTGCAATTGGTGCAAAATGCAGCTGCGCGAGCTGTGGTGGGTGTACCCAGATGCACCCATGTAACACCGATTCTCCGTCAGCTGCATTGGCTGCCCATTAGTCTCCGGATCCAATTCAAGGAGTTGGTCGTTACCTTTAAAGCCCTACATAGCTCAGGGCCAGGTTACCTTTGGGACCGCATCCTGCCGCATACCTCCCTACGACCGGTTAGGTCCCACAGAGTGGGTCTCCTCCAGGTCCCATCGACCAAGCAATGCCGGTTGGCGGGGCCGAGGGGGAGAGCCTTCTCTGTGGGAGCCCCCTCCCTGTGGAACCAGCTCCCTCCAGAGATCAGGACTATCCCCACCCTGCTGGCCTTCCGTAAAGCAATAAAAACTTGGCTCTTCCGGCAGGCGGGGTATGAGTGAAAGTTTTTTAAATTATGGATAGTATTTTAACATGGCTTTTTTAAAATTGCTTTTACTTATTATATGCTTCTATACCTGCTGTGAGCCGCCCAGAGTCCCCCGGGAGTTGGGCGGCATTGAAATTTTAATAAATAAATAAATAAATAAAAAGGTCTAACTTATTAAGGGCTTGAGTCAGATATAAACCTTTGAAGTCTTCAGTGTTATCTTTAGCTTCCCTTGAAAGTGAGCGGGTGGGTTGGTGAGTGGGGGTAATCTCATGACCTGATCAAAGCTAATTAGTTGCTGCTTAAAATAAAGAAGGTAATGGTTATCTGTGTTTGTTCTAGCACTGAAATCACCCACAATTCTTACATAAGAGAGAGGACATCAAAAGATTACTAAAACAGGCCTCTAGGTCAATGGATATCAAATTTGCTGGATAGCAGGAGTAATTTGCAGGAATTAGGTAAATATTAACTAAAAGCAAGGAAATCTTAGCAATTACAGCAGGACAGCTTTTATTTATCCAGTCAGTATATACTGTATATATATAATGAGGTAACTTTAACCATTAGAGCAGGGCTAAATTCTGGGAGTTAAAGTCCACAAGTCATAAAAGGGCCATGGTTCCCCACCCCTGCCTTAGAGTAATACGGTAGTATATATACTACTTCCAATATTCTGTCTCAACCAGCCCCATACAGACAAACATGCAGTTAGAACCATTTATGTGATAGTCATCTGCCTCCCAAGTCTCTTAAAATAAAATAATGTCAAAATTTTGGGACATACCTTGTAATCTGGTGTTCTTTGGATGGTACACACTACCCCGCAGTGTTCTATTACAGGAGTGTCATTAGGTTCTGTGTCCCTGATTTCAGAAGGAGTGTTCCTCTTTGAATTCTAGAGGGGCCAGTGAATCATTAGATGAAAAAAAGGCCATCATTAGGAGTTGGCTGGGTTTGAGAGAATCATCTTGATGAGCCTGGTTGTTAATTTCACTTAATGCCACAATTGAGAGCCTCCATTGGACTTCAAATGATGCAGGGAGCAAACTTGGTTTAGTGAAACTGACTTCTGAATCTGACAAGCAGAAAGGGAATAGAAGCCAACAGCAGAAAGTCATCTTAAGATCACTAGGGAAGAGCTGATGTCACCTCCAGGAGGTTGCCAGATAGATAAGCAAAGCAATCTGATCCCCATCTGGGATGACTACACAGAAGAAGATAATTGATAAACTGAGCTTTTGTACAGCCGACTGTCTTCTAACAGTATATTTTTGCATATGATACATGCATCAGGAATCTTAGTTTTTTAACAAGCTGATCCATTGATATTCTCAGTGACCTCTTTAAAGAGCAGTTCTAGATCCTTTATTGAAAGTAAAGCTACAGCTATTGTGAATTAATCTTTTACTGGGTCGATCTTATACTGAGAATTCCTTCTCTAAAAAGAGGCTGTGAGATACATCTCTACTCCAATTGGTCAGAAGAGCCTCCTCTGTTGGGGATCAGCCTGGGGGGAAAGTTGGATGCTATCAGTTCTTGGCTATTGACTGGCAAAGTTGCTAATCAGCCTGCATTTATATCTGCTAAACCAGGGGTGGCCAAACTATGGTTCTTTGAGGACCTGTGGACTTCAACTCCCAGAATTCTTGAGCTAGCCATGCATGCATGGCTAGCTCAAGAATTCTGGGAGTTGAAGTCTACAGGTTCTCAAAGAACCATAGTTTGGCCACCCCTGTGCTAAACCTTCCAAGGCACCCCAGACATCCAGTTGCAAAAAATGACAAAACAAACAAATAAAAAAAACCCAACATCCTAGAACAGCAGAAAATGGGAAAAAAGTTTCACATGGTTAAATGGCTCCTCATTCTCCACAGCATTAGAAGGAACGTCCCCATGTTTGAAAGTGAAGGCTACTTTTGTTCATCCAGAAGACCCTAGGTCAGTAACCTTTTCGGCACCAAGTGCCCAAACTGGAACACCTGTGCACGTGCGTGCATGTGCGCATGCCAGAGCACCGGAAACCCAAAGACCAGCTGGCTGGCGTTGCGCATGCCTGGTTTTTGGCAATTTTTGACCCGTTTTCAGGCAGTTTTTTGGGCCATTTTCCAGGCCGTTTTCATTTTTGAGTTGAAAACAGCCCGGAAAATGGCCTCAAAAATGGCCTGAAAATGGCTTGAAAAACGGCCTGAAAATGGCTCGAAAAATGGCCTGAAAACAGCCCAAAAAACAGCCCCAAATGGCCTAAAAACGGCTTGAAAAACAGCCTGAAAATGGCTCAAAAACAGTCTGAAAACAACTTGAAAAACAGCCTGAAAATGGCTAAAAAATGGCCTGAAAACAGCCCCCAAAACAGCCCCAAAACGGCCTAAAAATGGCTTGAAAAACATCCTGAAAATGGCTCAAAAACAGTCTGAACACAGCTTGAAAAACAGCCTGGAAATGGCTCAAAAAACGGCCTGAAAACGGCTTGAAAAACAGCCTGAAAATGGCTCAAAAACAGTCTGAAAACAGCTTGAAAAACGGCCTGAAAATGGCTAAAAATGGCCTGAAAATAGCCCAAAAAACAGCCCCAAACGGCTTAAAAACGGCTTGAAAAACAGCCTGAAAATGGCTCAAAAACAGTCTGAAAACAGCTTGAAAAACAGCCTGAAAATGGCTAAAAAATGGCCTGAAAACAGCCCAAAAAACAGCCCCAAAACGGCCTAAAAACGGCTTGAAAAACAGCCTGAAAATGGCTCAAAAACAGTCTGAAAACAGCCTGAAAATTGCTCAAAAACAACCTGAAAACGGCTTGAAAAACAGCCTGAAAATGGCTCAAAAACAGTCTGAAAACAGCTTGAAAAACAGCCTGAAAATGGCTAAAAAATGGCCTGAAAACAGCCCAAAAAACAGCCCCAAAACGGCCTAAAATGGCTTGAAAAACAGCCTGAAAATGCCTCAAAAACAGTTTGAAAACAGCCTGAAAATTGCTCAAAAATGGCCTGAAAACAGCTTGAAAAACAGCCTGAAAATGGCTAAAAAAACGGCCTGAAAATGGCCTGGAAAATGGCCTGAGAAAAGGCCAGGAAAAGGCCTGATTTTTGGCTGCTTTCCGGCCATTTTCTGGCGCTCCGGCACCCGCAAAAACCCAGCTGGCCGGTGTGCATGTGCATGCCGGAAACCAGAAAAGCAGCTGGCGATGGCGCGTGTGCCCACAGAGAGGGCTCTGCATGCCACCTCTGGCACACATGCCATAGGTTCGCCATCACAGCCCTAGAAAGTCATTTGACTGCATTAGATTTGTTGTAAGAAGCTTGACAGCATAACAGCTGTATAAATCAATAAAACAGCCACACCCTCCTGGAGTGCCTCCTCTTTCCCTGCAATTAGCATTGTTCTCCTCAATTATCTCTGGAGATTCTCAATCATCAAAGTCATGGTTGTCCCAAAGGGGCTTTTTCCGAAAGGCAACTGGACTTTCTTGGGACTTTTTCCCCCTTGAAAACATTTCACTTCTCATCCAAGAAGCTTCTTAATGAGAAGCGAAACATTTTCAAGGAAGAAAAAAAGAAAGTCCAGTTGCCTTTTGGAAAAGCACCTTTGGGACAACCATGACTTGATGACTGAGAATCTCCAAAGATAATTGAGGAGAACAATGTTAATTGCAGGGAAAGAGGAAGCACCCCAGGAGGGTGTGGCTAATTGTTCTCAATTAGCAACATAATTCTATCTGGCTGAAGAACTCTCTGCCATCTAGATTCAGGCAAGTTACATATTTTTAAAGAAGGGGGATTGCAGTTAAAATCCCCATAGTACTATTATGCTGACCCCTGCTTCCAGTAGTAGCATTGGAGAACCTTCTCATTGGATTTAATGTGTATCCAGGAGGAAAAATTCAATTTGAACATTGTTAAGATATTCATGAACTGGGAGAGCCATGTTAACAAAGTTAGCCAATGAATAGGCATAGCAACTGAGTCAGCCAATGGGAGCTAACCGCTTCTGAGTCTGTGCAGAGCATCGAAACTGAAAGCTTAAGCTTAAGGCTGGGCGTGGCTCAGTCCACTCTGCACTCTCCTCTCTGTACTCTCTGCTGAAATGAAACTAATTCCTGCTTGTGTTTACTTGAAGAAATAATCTGCTAATGGTATTGTAAATTCATCTGTTATTATGTTTATAAAGAAGTTATTGAATCTAGCTGAATCAGTCATCTGTGTGTGCTTCTGGAAATTGATTTTTCTGCAACAAACTCTATTAAACATAAATATTTTTTTACAGATTTCATTCCATACTAATTGTATCAGTGGTGGGTTGCTCCCAGTTCGGGCCCATTCTAAGAACCAGTAGCGCCGGTGGCGGGAGACTCCGCCCACCAGCCCAGGACACTTCTGCACATGCGCAGAAGCAGCTCTCTTGCACGCGAACTACTGGCAAAGGGTTTTAGAACCCACTACTGAATTGTATGATTGGAAACTAATCATAAAGAGACATTTACTCTCGAGGGTGGGGTGTCCAGAGACAATCCTTAGCCAGTAGTTCTACATCTAGAGTTTGGGGTCATGATTCCTTTTTTCTGACTTTAATTAGGCAAATTAGCTCTTCGAGGTAGTCCATGCAGAAAATTAAAAAATACTACCGTTACCTTTATTATAGCAGAATAGGAACAGATTTTGCAAGTCCAAAAGCACTTTTCCCCTTTGTCTTTACTAGAGAAGACTACTAGGGAGGGTCTCTTCTGAGACGCTCTCTCTGTCCCCCTTTCCTTCTGTGCTGATAAATCTCTTGTCTGACCATTGTCTAAGTTGCGGTTCTTCCTCCTCCTGTCTCCCAAGGTTACTCTCACAGCCAGGGGTGATATTCACTTACCTTCCCTACTGGTTCGCAAATGTGAGTGGCATAGAGCCGGGGCGAGTGGGCTGACCCACCCACGATTTCCACTACCGGTTCGGGCGAACTGGTCCAAACCGGCTGAATACTACCTCTGCTCACGGCCTATTATATCATCTCCTTTCTAAATCTCCTCATTCTCCCCCATCTGATTATCTTTCAGTGACCCATGGCTTTGGCACTTCACTGTTTTTTTTTTGTTTTAGAGTTTAGCTCTTGTTTTATGAAACCTCTTCTTTGCCTATTCTTACTAATGTTTACCCTGTAAATTTCCTGGTCTGCTGAGCACCACAGCAAAGGAGTTATTGTTGATAAATCTCCCCAGGATACACATGCAGTAATTAATGACTGTAATGGGTGGAGTTAATAGCATTATTACTTAATATATCAAAGGTACAAAGGGAGGTACAAGGTACAATAAAGTATATGCGAAAAAGAGCCAAGCAAAAATAAAACGATAAAAAGAGATTGGGGAATCTAGATGCAGAGCTGCTCACTCAGCATCTGAAGTTCACCTCTTGCCCAAGATACATTGAATAAGTTCAATATCCAGGTCTAATAATAAGAACCCACATCACTGATTGCTGATTGCTGTGAGTGCTGTTTATTTTAGACGAAGGAAGGCCACCTGCCTGCCATTTTCTTACATACCAGTTGCCTTTCCTATCCAGTCTTTTTATATTCTGTCCATCGCAAGGAGGCATGGCTTCTGCAGAAAAGGCAGTGTTTCCTGGCATTATTAAAAAAATATGCAAAGTGAAAAGCTGTGAACTCTTTGTTCGCACATTACAAAATATCCATTGTTGAATAATATTTTTATAAGGAGCAACCAACCTGCCACAAAAGAATATACAAACTTGCGTTTTCTTTTTCTTCAACAGCAAAATATTGAAGTAGGAGATATGAGAACTCATTTTATTTATTGGCTTTAGAATTTGACTTGTACTCAGGATCTTAGGATGGTTACCCAAGAAGGAAAACACCACAGAAAAAGAGAAATATTCTTCATTGAAAGAGTAGCAGCCACTGGATCTCTCCCACAGGAGAAATTTTTCAATGCTCAGTTTTATTTTTCTAGAACAGTTTGAGTTTGGTTATAAAGAAAGGCAACTTCATGGCTGCTTTTGATGCTACTGTAGTATTTTATCTGTGTTAAAACAGTAAGCTCAAGGTCCAATAATCATTCTTTTACATCAAGCACTTTCCCTTTTGCAGTTGGCAATCAAACAATAATTACTTTATTCCAGGCAATGCTTTCTCTCCTCAAGGTTTCATGGGATTGCCTAATCCTGTAAAATTTAAATTAATTGAATTAATTTAAGTAATCACAACCATCCAACATGACTTGAAATTAAAAAGAAAACCTACCATAGGCAAGAATAACCATTTTCAGCCAGTGTGCTATGGTGCTTAAAATGTTAAACTAGGCGTGGGAAGACTTGGGTACAAGTCCACCTCAACCATGAAAATTTGCTAGGAGATTTGGCTCAGTTCATCTTTCTTACCCAACTTATCTCAGCGGGTTATTGTGGAGAAAACGTAAGGAGAGAATCCTGTGGTTGCCGCCTTCAGCTCCTGAAATAGAAATCTAATACATAAAATAAAAATGAGCAATTGATGGCATTTATTAGCAGTTCCTGTAATTACTGTAGCTTTAATAGTGGCCTCAGCACTGTTTCCTCCAAGCAAATAACCAATTCAGCTCTAATTAAAAACCAAAATAGGTAAGGAATCTAAAACATGGCATTAAATGAGCAATTCAAAAATAATAACACAAAATGTTAGTATCCTATCAGTGCCACAGAGTTTAAGTATAGATTCTAGGGAAACCATCATAGATATTCTTTTTTAGGTCAGCACAATACCTGAATTGTAGTTCATATGATTTATGTGCCAGCTCAATTCTAGACTCTGGGCATGTATGCAATATTCACTGAATGTTATATAACAGTGATGGCGAACCTTTTTTCCCTCGGGTGCCGAAAGTGCATGCACGCGTGCTATCGCGCATGTGTGAGTGCCCACACCCATAATTCAATGCCTGGGGAGGGCAAAAACAGCCTTCCCCGCTCCCCTGGAGGCCCTCTGGAGGCCAGAAATGGCCCGTTTCCCAACTTCTGGTGGGCCTGGTAGGCCAATTTTTCATCCTCCCCAGGTTCCAGAGGCTTCCCTGGAGCCTGGGGAGGGCAAAAACACCCTTCCCAGTCCCCCCGGAGGCCCTCCGGAAGCCAAAAATGCCCTCCTAGAGCCTCCGTGCGAGCCAAAAATCAGCTGGCTGGCGCGCACATGCGTGATGGAGCTGAGCTAGGCAATGGCTCGTGTGCCGGCAGATATGGCTCCGTGTGCCACCTGTGGCCATCACTGCTATATAAGTATTTTATATCAATTATATTTATTATATAAATCTTATATAATGCAATGAACATATGTAAACATATTAAGGATGATGTAAGCAGCAACCTCCTGCTGAAGCTCGGGGAATTTTTACTTGCTGAGAGTTGCTATTTAGTTCCTGAGACCTGCACCCTAGCCCAGTGAGGCATATTCTGTGCCACCATTCAAGTTATTATCGGCTCATATCAAATGAATATGCCCTGTTTTGCTTCAGATATAGTTTGTTTTCAAACAGAATCTTTTCTGCTGTTTGTTTCTGTGGCTTTTTAAAAATATGGCTTCATAACTCAGTTTTGTGTTGCTTCTGTAGCTTTTTAAATTCATCATCTATCTCTTCAGTTTCTGATACATGTACTGTACATTCCAGAAATATTAAAAACACTGAGATATTTTTAAATGAGAGTAAGTGGGAGTGGATAAAAAGCTGTATCAGGAGCATGGAGATCCAAATTCTAGTTCTCCTTTACACAAAGAACCAGCTGGGTGATCTGGCACTAGACACTTCCTCTGCTCCAATCGATGCCAGGCTCTGGAACAAGCTGGGTGAATCTGGTTGCATCAGGCATGGAGAGCTTCACTGTAAAAGATAGAAAAGTGTAGGGCAAAATCAAGAGACCCTGCAGCCATGCAGAACAGCCATGATGCCTTTTGAAGACCGTATAAAAAATTACCCTAAGCTACATTTACATATCACCAGAGGTGGGTTCCTGCCGGAGCTGCCGAGTGTGCAGCTCCAGTAGGGAGCGGCGGATTGCACAACTGCTCCAGAGCCCTCTCTGCCGGTCCATCACACGCGTCACCATTTTTCCCCAGTGGTTTTGGGTCGATTTTGCTTCTGCGCATGCGCGGAAGCAAAATTGCGCCAATATCTCATGAGGGGACGCACACGCGCAAGAGATTTTGGTGAGATTTTGCTTCTGCGCATACGCAAAAGCAAAATTGCATAAGGGGGCGCGCGTGCGTAGCTAGCGAGCGAGCGAGCACCTGAAAGGCAGCAACCCGCCGCTGCATATCACTAATAATATATGTGTATCAAATATTGATAACAAATGTAAAGGTAGTATCAAGTACGGTGGAAAGAGACAAAAAAAGCCACATGAAACTGAGTTATGAAACCATATTTTTAAAAAAGCCACAGAAACAAACAGCAGAAAAGATTCTGTTACATTTTTTTCTTAGCAGGTGTTAATAATATATAGTTATCACTTTATATCAGGTCAAATTAATAGATAACAATCTGCTCATACATTAAAAAGTACTCACTTAAACTACAACTTTGTGCTAAGGACCCGCAAGAGAAAGTCACAAGTGCATGAACTACTAAGGGAAGAATCACAAACCTGATTTTCCCTATTTGGATGGCTTCTGACATGACTATTCATGGAAACATAATGTAGGAACATAGAAAACTGACAGCAGAAAAAGACTTTAGTGGGTCCATCGAGTCTCCCTTTGACTTTATCTATATTTTTGTTTTCTTTTTAATTTAGTTATTATTTTTACAGGGTCATAAAAAGACAGTTGTTATTATTTTTAATTATTATTTTTACATTTTAAAAAACTTTTTTTTGTCAGATAATGGGCATGTATTTATCCCAAGCATGCTAAAACTCAGTTGCCGATGATTGATCCACTACAGGGGCGGGTTCCTAATTTTTTTACTACCACTCTGTGGGCATGGCTTATATTGTGGGTGTGGCTTGCCGGCCATGTGACCGGGTAGGCGTGGCTTGCCGGCCATGTGACCGGGTGGGCGTGGCTTCTCAGACTGCTGAAGGGAGGGGAACTGAGATAGGTCCTGCCGCCGGTTCCCCTTCCCCTCAGCAGCTTGAGAAGCCTCAAACATGCGAAAATGCCTAGGATCATCACCGCATGTTCGTGGCTTCTCGGACTGCTGAAGGGAAGGGAATGGAGATAGCTTCTGCCGCCTGTTCTTTCAGCGTCTCACGCACTCCCTCAGCCATCCTCCCCTGCTTGGACTCACTGTGGTGTAGGAAGGCAGCGCATGCGCAGTGCCGGAAGCTCAGCTTCTGGGCATGCGCAGAAGAAAATTTTTCAAAAAAATTTAAAATTTTTTTGAAATGGCGGCACCCAGGCACCAGCAACCGACTGCACCGGTACTGTGACATCACCAGTGGGCTGCTACCGGTGCTATAGAGTGGACCGCACCTGTAGGAACCCACCACTGATCCACTACCTCGGCTGGAAATTGGTTCTAAGCTTCCACTATTTTTTCTGCGAAGTAATACCTTCTAACATTAATTCGAAATGCATTATGCAAATATGCCCTTCTTCCTTCCTTCCCCATTTTAGGTAAAAAGCAGTAACTGGAAAGTTCAGAGAGGTTATAAATGGAAGATGGTGTTTGAACTCTAGAGGTTCTGTGTGTCATGGTACACGAAACATTTCATCTGGAAATGCCCATTCAGGAAAAAGCATTTTTAAAAAAGGATAACAACTGTATGTAGGTTTTGAGCAAAATATGCCCTCAAGCATGAAGATTTATGTAAAACATTGTTTGAAATGATCTGATATTTCTGAACAATAACTGGGAGAAATCTAAAAGGTACACATTAGAAACTACAGAGTGGAAAATTAGAATAGACATATAGTAATAAGTGGGAGTTGTGTTTCTAGCTCATGTTTTCCCCACATTGCAAAACACATAAATAGGTCATCATATCAAACAAAAAGCAGGTATTATTATGTCTTAACTTATCCTAAATACTTTGTACACTTCTGACAATCTAGCAATTGTTCTGTTTTCCACTCCTAGCTAAGAGATCATGAAACATGAAAAACTACATTTTTACATAAAAGTTTATAGGAAATACCTATCGCAGCACATTGCATGAAAACATGAGACAGCAGAAATGACAGCCAAAAGTCCTGACCCCCAAATTTTCATTCACAATGACAGGTAAAAACAAAACCAACTACATTGCATTTCATCGGGGACCTCATAAGCATTACGCCAATAGCTCTGCTAGCCAATAACTGTAGCGATTGTTTAAACTTTGTCCAATCACACTTGTTATTACATCGCCTCAATCTTTATTGCAACAATCATTGAACCAGGATGTCTGCTCTTTCGTGGGGACTAGAAATAGGCATGTTGTAATTAAACAATTGCATATGTACAGGAAATCCTCAACCTAAGCAATTTGTTTACCGGTAGTGACCATTTGAATTACAACAGCACTGAAAAATAACAGAATAATTGAAAAACAGAGTTGGAAGGGACCATGGAGGTCTTCAGTCCAACCCCTGGTCAGGCAGGTGACCTTATACCAGACTATAATTTCAGACAGATGGTTATCCATCATCTTTAAAACCTCCAAGGTGGGAGCACCCACAACTTCTGGAGGCAAGTCCTTCCACTGATTAATTGTTCTAACTGCCAGGAAATTTCTCCTTAGTTCTAGGTTGCTTCTTTCCTTGATTGACTGACTGATTGATTGGTTTCCATCCATTGCTTCTTGTCCTGCCTTCAGATGCTTTGGATAATAGGTTTGCCCCCTCTTCTTTCTGGCATCTCCTTAGATACTGGAATACTGTTATCATCTCATTCAGGGGTGGGTTCTAACTTACCTCGCTGCCAGTTTGCTTCCTCCTGCGCCGCACGCGCAGTGCCGAACCCCCCCCCCCCCCAAAGCAGAAAACAAGATGCACAGTGCCGGAAACGTGGCTTCTGCACATGCTCAGAAGAATAAATAAATAAATAAATAAATAATGCAAAAAAATTCAAAAAAAATTCAAAAAAAAAAGATGGCGGCACCCACAGACCGGCACTTACCAAACCAGTTCCGTGATGTCATTGTGACGTCACCAGCGGGTCACTACCGGTTCGGGTGAACTGGTCCGAACCGGGAGGAACCCACCTCTGATCTCACTCCTAGTCCTTCTTTTCATTAAATGAGACATACCCAATGCCTGCATGACGTTGTTTTCACTTAACAACTTGCAGTTTCCCTGTGGTTACAGGATCAAAATTCAAATGCTTGGCAACTGACTCATATTTATGATGGTTGCAGTGTCCTGGGGTTATGTGATCACCTTTTGCGGCCTTCTGACAAGCAAAGTCAATAGGGAAGCCAGATTTTCTTAACAACCATGTTACTAACTTAATAACTGCAGTGATTCACTTAACAACTTTGGCAAGAAAGGTTGCAAAATGGGCTAAAACTCACTTAACACATGTCTCACTTAACAACTGAAATGTTGGGCTCAATTGTGGTCGTAAGTCAAGGATTACCTGTATATGCATCAAGCAAACATATAACAACAATAGGAACATCTTAGTGGAACAGAATGGTGCACCTTCTATAAGCTTATAGTCAACTGATAGCAAAATAATAAGAAAGGGACCTGTCTTTTTTTAGACCTATAGCGCACACAGTATTTATTTCCAAAATGAGCGGGTTTTTTGTATTTGAAATTCTGAGTTGGAATCCTGATGCATGAGTGATGGTTTTAATCTGTGAGCAGGGCAGAGGTGGGTTCCTGCCAGAGCTGTCCGGTGCGTAGCTCCGGTAGGGAGTGGCCGATTGTGCAATTTGTTCACGACTGCTCCGGAGCCCTCTCCACCGGTCCGTTGCGCGCGTCGCCATCTTTTTTGGTGAATTTTTGGGCAATTTTGCTTCTGCGCATGCTTTGTAAATAGAAAGTTAATTATTCAAAACCAAAAGATATCTTTTTTTTCTCTCTAATTATATTTTTCTTTCCTTGAGCTTCTTACCTTTATCTGGGCATGAAAAAGAAAATAAAACCCTCCAGTGGTGAACCATTTTACTGTTATCCAGTCATCTGAGATAGAGAGATTTGGAAACTACAGTTGAAACTATATTAAATTGATCAAACCCAAACTTAGTATAATTAAATAGTATCGATTTCTAAATTTTCCATCGTACCAAATGAACTGGTTTTCAAAATTACAGTACTCAATTTTTCTTTCCATATGGAGTGATCTTGAAAAGTGATTTTTCTGTGTTAAACTGACATTTTGATTTAACAATGATTTTATTACACAGTAAAAAGCAGTCGAGAGGATATATGAGATGACAGAATCGTATTGCTTTTACCACCAAATGTCTCTTTTCCTATTATTTTTATTTTCTGACTTTTAACAAAAACAATTCTCACTCTGATGCATTGAAGTCGGTGGGTAGGTTTTGAAAGACGTTTCTTATGTATTTAGGTACTTATGTATTTAGGTACTTATGTATTTAGGTACTATGTTGCAATAAAGGATTTTTTTTCAAAATGCCCAAGAACGTAATTTGAAGATTTAGCAAGATGATTTATTAGCATGACATAAGCTGCTTTGAAGGTATTGGTAAGAAGAGAAACAAGTGTTTTGAAATAAAATGAAACTAATATATAACTCAAAGTGCCAGTGTGAACGGAACAGAACAGAACAGAACAGAACAGAACAGAACAGAATAGAATAGAATTTTTTATTGGCCAAGTGTGATTGGACACACAAGGAATTTGTCTTGGTGCATATGCTCTCTGTACATAAAAGAGAAGATAAGTTCGTCAAGAATCATAAGGTTTGCCTGTGACCTTGAATTTTTTTTACTAGTTTGTACCTTTTTAGATGATGACTGACAATGATTAAATTCACAACTGGAAGGTAATCATATGTATAATAGTAACAAAATGTACATGTAAAGGAATGTCCTAACTCAACTACTTATTTCTGATCACAGACTTTCTCAGCATGCCACCCAAAAGCTAACTTATGCATTCTTGATATAAAAGGCTAATACTTTCTGGTTTCACAATCTCTAAACTGAACTGTGACCTATATTTCACCTCTGTGCAAACCTGTATTATTAGCTTATTTAAGAGAATCACAACAGATTTTAAGTAATAATAATTTTTGAGTGATCCACCCATCAGGCCTAGTCAGATTATTTATTTAAAAGATGCGTGTAGCTGCCCATCTTCTAACCAACTCTGGACAGCTCTCAATCAAAAGTTAAAGCAACACATAGAATCATATTAAAATATTATTTATATTAAAATATAAAGCAGATTAAAGCAGGAGTGTCAAACTCGCATCATCACAGCAGCATCACGTGACGTATTGTGACTGTTTTCCCCTTCGCTAAACCATGGCCAGTGTTTGACGTATCTGGTCCGCGAGTTTGACAGCCCTGGATTAAAGCATTAGTAACAATAATGACGTATGCCAAGTCCAATTCCTAAGGTGTAATTATCCAATTGCATCCCAGTGCTGGGGGAAAAGCCAGGTGTAGGTTATCAAAGCTTTGTGGGAGGCTAGGAGGTTGGAGGCCTGCCAATACCCATGCTTGTGATCACATCTCATTTAGTTCAACAGAATACTGTATGCTTAAAAGTACACCAGCACAGCTCATAATTCAGTGTTTTACTTTCTACGGTTTCATATGGAAGAGTGGAGGATAGAGGAACAAATGTCACTTTGGTTTGTAATAGAGATAAAAATGTGCCCTGAGAACTTTAAATAAAGTAGGTTCCAATGATTCTCTTCTAAAAAGGTCACCAGATGTTTCAAATTCTGGAAATCCCTTCATCCATAATCCTTTAGAAACCACAGCCTAGCAGAAACCCTGTTTGCTAATAGGAGTCAACTGCCACTGGCTGGAGAAAATGCCAGATTTTGAAATTTTATTGATCTGGCAGGGTTACTGTAAAACCACACCCTAATGTACTTTTCTCTACCCTCAAAACGACGCTATAGAGCACTGAACAGCAAGACAACTTGGCACAAGAACAGTTTTTTCCCCGCCATCACTCTGCTAAACAAATAATTCCCTCACCACTGTCTAACTATTCACTAAGGCTGCATTACTATTACTATTAGTCTTCTCATTGTTCCTATCACCCATCTCCTCCCACTTATAACTTGTTGCTTGTATCCTTACGATTTATATCAATATTGATTGTTTCCTGATTGCTTATTTATACCCTATGACAATCATTAAGTGTTGTACCTCATGATTCTTGACAAATGTATCTTTTCTTTTATGTACACTGAGAGCATATGCACCAAAGACAAATTCCTTGTGTGTCCAATCACACTTGGCCAATAAAGAATTCTATTCTATTCTATTCTTTGAACGGAAGGTCTCCGGGTTTTTGGCACCTTAGAATCCAGTGTGTAATTGGAACAGATGGACCTTTCAGATCAAAAGCTTGACCGAAGAACAGCCTGGAGGAATCTTTTAATAAAAGTCCCGTTTTATGCCTGGAAGGTGTTAACTTTCACCGATGGAACCAGGGCTGAAGCTCACAGCGTAAGCATAAATATTCCCTCCTCCCAACCTGGGCATCGGATTCGAATTGCCTTAAGAGTCATCCCAGGGTAAAGTTGAGTAAGAACGAGGAAGGAAGAGTAAAGGATCCAGCCAGATACCAGTCTGCGCTCGCTGACGAGACAGCGCTGGGACACCGGTCAAACTCCTCCTCCGATCTCCTTCCCCCTCACCCTTGTGCCTAAAAGAGCTTGGTGGCGCCGGCGAGGGAGGAGGAAAGGCAGGCGAGTTGCCACCATGCAGACCCCGAGGCGAGGGCGCGGGGCTCAGGGTCGCCCTGGAAGCACCCCTTCGGCGATGCGGCGGCTCCTCGTCGGAGCCGTCTGGTTTTGCGCCGCGCTCTCGGTTGCCGCCGGCTCCTTCGAGCTCACCATTCTGCATACCAACGACGTCCACGCCCGCGTAGAGCAAACGAGCCGAGACTCGGGCAAATGCAGCGGGCAGGACTGCTACGGGGGCATCGCGCGCAGGGCCACCAAGATCCAGGAGATCCGCGCCACGCATGGCAACGTGTTGCTCCTGGACGCCGGGGATCAGTACCAGGGCACCATCTGGTTCAGCTACTTCAAAGGGCGCGAAGTGGTGCAATTCATGAAGAGCCTGCGCTACGACGCGATGGTGAGCTGGCGGGGCGGGAATGGGCGAGAGAGAGAGAGAGAGAGAGAGAGAGAGAGAGAGAGAGAGAGGGAGAGGTGGGGACGGTGGAAAGGTGAAAAGAACTTTCTTCTTCTTCTTCTTCTTCTTCTTCTTCTTCTTCTTCTTCTTCTTCTTCTTCTTCTTCTTCTTCTTCTTCTTCTTCTTCTTCTTCTCCTCCTCCTCCTCCTCCTCCTCCTCCTCCTCCTCCTCCTCCTCCTCTCCCCCTCCTCCTCCTCCTCCCCCTCCTTCCTCTCGTTCCTTACTCCAGAACCGAATGTATCAAACTCGCAAACTCGCTTGATGGCAGAATTCAGGATGCAGTTTGTTGACTTTGCAGGACAGGCCTGAAAGGTGACTTCCCTTGGATACGAGCTCTAGCTTGGCCTAAACAGACTCTGCAGTTCTGTAGGGTTGCACCCTTCTCTTTTGTTTAGCTGTATCAGCATCAGCTGGTAGGGTCGATCTTGCCAAACAACTGATATTGTTATCTGCCCAGAGTTGCTTGATTGTGGGCGGCATATAAATTTAATAAATAAATATTTATTTATAGAAAGAGAGAGAGGGAGAGAGAGAGATAAAAGAAGAAGGAAGGAAGGAAGGAAGGAAGGAAGGAAGGAAGGAAGGAGAGAGAGAGAGAGAGAGAGAGAGAGAGAGAGAGAGAGAGAGAGAGAGAGAGAGAGAGAGAGAGAGAGAGAGAGAGAGAGAGAGAGCAATAGCACTTATAGCAATAGCACTTAGACTTATATACCGCTTCATAGTGCTTTACAGCCCTCTCTAAGCGGTTTACAGAGTTCAGCATATGGCCCCCAACAATCTGGGTCCTCATTTTACCGACCTCAGAAGGATGGAAGGCTGAGTCAACCTTGAGCCGGTGAGATTTGAAGAGCTGAACTGCTGAACTAGCAGTAGCCTGCAGTGCTGCATTTAACCACTGTGCCATCTCGGCTCAGAAAGAAAGAAAGAAAGAAAGAAAGGAAAGAAAGAAAGAGAGAAAGAAAGAAAGAAAGAAAGAAAGAAAGAAAGAAGAAAGAAAAAAAGAAAAGCACCCCAGTTTTGGCATTTTATTCATGCACAGAGAATTCAGGATTCCTCTGAACTGACTGGCTTCTTGGCTGCAGGAAAGAGGCTTCTACATTTCCCACTAATTAGATCCCCCATTCACTTGTTTGGCAACCAACTCTTGCAAATGCTAGCCATGAGATCTTGAACTTTCATAGCCTTCCATTATCCTGTTGCCCCTGAATTTGGTTATTAGAGAATGGTTTTTGTTTTAAGTATGAGAGTGAGCAGGAGCTACTATGAAATGGGACATGTTGATAAAAAAACTACAGTAAATTGTTCTCCAATTACTTAAAAATTGAAGAGGAAATGCATGGTTCTAATGAATAGAGAGATCAAGTAGTGCTTTTAGTTTTAGGGATAGTTAAATATGCCAATGCCAAATTCAGTTTAATAGAAAAGCAGAGTTGGAAGGGACCTTGGAGGTCTTCAAGTCCAACCCCCTGCTCATTTCAGACCAATGGATGTCCAATCTCTTCTTAAAAACCTCCAGTGTTGGAGCACCCACAACTTCTGGATGCAAGTTGTTCCACTGATGAACTGCCAGAAAATTTCTCCTTAGTTCTAGGTTACTTCTTTCCTTGATTGGTTTCCATCCATTGCTTCTTGTCCTGCCTTCTGATAGCATTTCCAAATATTATCATTTTAAATAAATAAATAAATCCTAATTTTCATATTTTGTGAATTCAGAAAAAAAAGAGATCTTGCTCTGTTGAAAAGGAGGAGATATTCTGTGACTTTATCTTTACTTTTTCAATATATTCCTTTGAGCCTAATACAGTTTGTTCTCAAAACTGGGTCATGAATTACTGTACAGCTGAAAAGCGATTCAAGGTGTGCCAAATCGGGCATGTGGTTTAAATGTGACTTAAATCTGGTTTACATTCACTGATTTCCCCTTTCATCCTCCACAGATTTGTTTTTACAAGAAAGCTCAGTGCAAAGGACAGAAATGTTTCTTTTGCCATTAGTTGGGTCTGCTAGGAGAGCACTGCGATGTGATAATGTGTTTAGAGCAGGGGCGGGTTCCTAATTTTTTTACTACCAGTGTGGGTGTGGCTTATTTTGTGGGTGTGGCTTGCTAGCCATGTGACTGGGTGGGCGTGGCTTGCCAGCCATGTGACCGGGTGGGCGTGGCTTCTCGGGAGGGGAACTGAGATAGGTCCTGCCGCCCATTTTCCCTCCCCTCAGCAGCTCGAGAAGCCTTGAACGTGTGAAAATGCCTAGGATCATCACCGCGCGTTCATGGCTTCTCGGACTGCTGAAGGGAGGGGAACTGAGATAGCTCCTGCCGTCCGTTCTTTCAGCATCTCACGCGCTCCCTCAGCCATCCTCCCCTGCTTGGACTCACTGTGGGGTAGGAAGGCAGCTCATGCGCAGTGCCAGAAGCTCAGCTTCTGGGCATGCACAGAAGAATTTTTTTTTAAAAAAAATTTTTAAATGGCGGCGGCCAGGCACTGGCAATCAACTGCACCGGTACTGTGACGTCACCAGCGGGTCACTACCGGTGCTATAGAGTGGACCGCACCGGTAGGAACCCACCACTGGTTTAGAGGGATGACTCTTGTTTTAGAATAACAATGCTCAATTCATACATATTTCACTTGCTCCAGGTAATTCAGGCAAGGTTTTTCTAGGAATTGGTGCCGAAGAGATTTTCATGGAAGATGCAAATGGAAAAATTGTGTTCTTTCCCAATCAATATTGGAAATTAATATTTCCCAATATCAGTACAACCATTTGTCTGAAATGGTATGGGGTTCCTTGCCTGAGGACGGGGTTGGACTAGAAGACCTCCAAGGTCCCTTCCAACTCTTATTATTCTGTAATTTTGTCGTCAGGATTGTCTCGTGGTCACGCAGAGCTGCAGGTCTTCTTGCCATCTACCTTGTTAGCTTCGTATCTCTTGACGTGTGCATGTGGGAGTTTAATACAAAGCTGCATACATGTTTTATGAATTGAGAGGGTGGCCCAACTGGTGAATGCAGCATAAGGAAACATCTCATCTTGCCACTTTGAAAAACCTGGCTGACGTGTAAGTAGCCATGAGGAGTCAAGAACATTGTGCTTCATTTCTTCCTCCAAGGATAACCCAGATTTTATGTGTACTGTGTGTGCCCACATTAGCCCCACCCAAGTCCAACCTTACTATTATTCATTAAGCAAACGTATATAACCACCCACCTCATACACAGTGACTCCAGGCGGCTTACAACATTAAATGCAGTTAAAATTCCATAATTTAAATTCCCCCATCCCGTGGCAGCAAAGCGGAATGTGGCCCTGAAGGAGGACTTCAAGCTGCCGAGAAAAACCATGTTTCCAAGGCTTTGTGGAAAAGAAACCAGACAGGGACCAATCTTATCTCTGGGCACCACAGCTGCTGCCCTTTTCTTTTTTTTTATTCAAAAAGTTTTATTGGTACAAAGTACAAACATTTAAAAAAAAATTCCCCCCAACCCCCTCCCTCCCCTCCCCCCCCCGACTTCCCAGAAAGAATACAGGATATAATCTTCAAATAAACATAAACTTAAAATATACTAACAAATTATAAATTCAGAAATTCCTCTAATTTTTTAAAACTCCACATTGTTTAAAATCTATTAAACCATTCTGAAATTCTAACCATATATCATTATTAAACTATATATATCTTCTTAATCTGATATTTTTTTCGAATATAATCAGTCCATCTACTCCATTCCAATATGTATCTTTCATTTGAATATTCTTTTAGGTATGATGAAATTCTTGCCATTTCTGTCAGATGTGTAACTTTTATTGTCCATTCCTCAATAGTAGGTATATCTTCTTTCTTCCAGTATTGTGCTACCAGCAATCTGGCAGCCGTTATCAAGTTCAAAATCAATTTAGTCTCTATTACAGTACAGTCCGTAGTTATTCCCAGCAAGAAAAACTGTGGTGTAAACTTAATTTTTTTCTTTAAAATATTCTGAATAATCCACCATATTTTAATCCAAAAAGCCTTAATTTTCTTACAGGTCCACCAAATATGAAAATAAGTAGCATCTTCACATTCACATCTCCAACATTTAGATTGTAAATTTGGATACATACGAGCTAGGTTTTTTTGGATCCAAATGCCATCTATAAAACATTTTATAAAAATTTTCTCTTAGATTTTGAGCTTGTGTAAATTTTACATTTCTAACCCATATATTCTCCCATGTTTCCATCATTATAGGTTCACCAATATTTTGCGCCCATTTTATCATACAATCCTTAACTAGCTCTGTTTCGGAGTCTAATTCCACTAATACATTATATAATCTCTTTATATGCATTGGTCCTTTGTTTTTTATTTGAGTTATCAAGTTATCATCTTGCTGCGAAATACTTACTTTTGAATCCTCTTTCCATCTGGTCTGCAGTTGCCCGTATTGGAACCAAGACTTAATTATTCCTTCTTCTCTTAATTGCTCCATTGATTTTAATTGTAACCTCATTCCTTCTACATAAAGAAATTCTTTATAGGTAATCTTATCTAACTTTTGCTCTATATTTATATTCTCTATCGCGTGTCTGGGCACTGTCCATATAGGTAACTTATCATTTAATTTACATTGATATTTCTTCCAGACACGTAATAAAGCATTTCTTAATATGTGACTCTTAAAGCTTTATCTACTTTTTTATTATACACTAAATAAGCATGCCATCCATAAATCAAGCCATACCCTTCTATATTTAGTATCCTCTCTTCCGTCAGGTTAATCCAATCCGTAAATACTGAGAGGGTAGCTGCTTCATAATACAATCTTAAATTAGGCATCTTTAATCCTCCCCTCTCTCGTGAATCTTGCATTATTTTCTGATTTACTCTCGGTTTTTTCCCTGCCCAAATGAATTTATTAATACCCTTTTGCCACTCTTTCAAATTATCATCTTTTTTGAGTATAGGAATCATTTGAAAAAGAAATAAAAACCTTGGTAAAACATTCATTTTTACTACAGCTATCCTGCCCAGCAAGGACAACTGTAGTTTTTTCCAGTTTTCCAAATCTTTTTGTATTTTTTGCCATAATATTTCATAATTATATTGATATAATTTATTTATTGACATAATATTAACCCCCAAATATTTAACCTTTTTGACTGTTTCAAATCCCGTAACCCTTTCTATTTCTTCCTCTTGACTTCTAGTCAAGAGAACTAGAAGCTGCTGCCCTTTTCCTAGGCCCCACCAGATGTGCTTCCTTGATAGTTAGGACCTGCAACATGCCATGCCTTCCTAGTCTGGTGGGCGGGGTAGATGAAATTGGGAGAGTCCATCAGATAACCTGGCCCCAAGCCATGTAGGGCAGTGGTGAGTTAGCAATAGCAATAGCACTTAGACTTATATACCGCTTCGTAATGCTTTACAGCCCTCTCTAAGCGGTTTACAGAGTTCAGCATATTGCCCCCAACAATCTGGGTCCTCATTTTACCCACCTCAGAAGGATGGAAGGCTGAGTCAACCATGAGCCTGGTGAGATTTGAACAGCTGAACTGCAGTGCTGCACTTTAACCACTGCGCCACCTCGGCTCCTGGTTCGGACCAATTCAAAGAACCGGTAGCGCCGGCGGCAGGAGGCTCCGCTCACCCACCTGGGGACGCTTCTGCGCATGTGTGCACGTGCGTACTGGTAGTAAAGTGTTTTAGAACCCACTACTGATGTAGAGCCAAATGTTGGCGCCAACCTTGCTCTTTGGAAAGGCTATAGGGCAAGGAGAAGTTGTGATATACCATTTGCTGCTATGGCGATTTGCTGCAGCCAGACAAGGATAAAGAATGGGTGGTCTGTCAATATCATAAGTAACAAATGCTCCTTTAGTGCATGTTGTTGTCTGCCATCGCTTGGTTTATGCACCCATGTTCCAATAGTCTCTTTTACAGTGACTGCCTGAAAGTTAGATTTACAGAACAGCTTACATTCTGGGAAATTACAGGTGGTCTTCGACTTACGACCATAACTGAGCCAAAAATTTATGTTGCTACGTGAGGCATTTGTTAAGTGGCTTTTGCCCCATTTTATGACCTTTCTTGCCACAGTTGTGAAGTGAATCACTGCAGTTGTTAGTAACACGGTTGTTAAGGGAATCTGGCTTCCCCATTGACTTTGCTTGTCAGAAGGTCGTAAAAGCGGATCACATGACCCCGGGACGCTGAACCGTTATAAATATGAGCCAGTTGCCAAGCATCTGAATTTTGATCACATGACCAGGTGGATTTTGCAATGGTCATAAGTGTGAAAAATGTTTTTTTCAGGGATGTTGTCATTTTGAATGGTCACTAAACGAACTGCTGTACGTCGAGGACTATCTGTACAGAAAACTGTTCGTTTATTTATTTATAAAATGTATATTGCTGCCTGCTCGCACCTGGCGACTCAAAGCGACTTACAGAACATAAAAACATAATATAAAAACAATAAAAATAATAAAATATGACAATAATAAAATTATAACCCCCCCCAGCCCAGTGACAACATAGGTTCATACCAGCTATTTAATGGGCTCTGTCTTGCTCTGGGTTATTATCCAGGGCCGCTGGCAGAAATTCAGCTTCAGGGCCTTCCAGAAGAGTGTTAGAGTGGGGGCCAGTCTAATTTCCAGAGGGATGATGTTCCAGAGGGAGGGAGCCACCATAGAGAAGTCCTTTGCATAGAAATTGATGATATCTAATTAAGGACTTACCATATTTTTCAGAGTATAAGACGCACCGGAGTATAAGACGCACCTTAATTTTGGGGGAGGAAAATAGGGAAAAAAATCTACCTACCAGGTATTTATCTGGCTTGCATCCTTAGTCTGTTCAGCTTCAGCACATTATTTTATTCATTATTATATCTCCAGAAGAAGCAGCCCCCTCCGTTTGTAGATCCAAAATTGACTCCTGTAATTGTTCTTCATCAAGTGGCATTTTGAAAGATTTTTAATTAAGCTCTTCTAAGAAAAAGCTATAATTCTCTCTAACTGGCCTAGAATGCATAAATCTTGTCTGGATAGAATCCAAAGGAAAAATTTAATTAGGAAAAGTTCAAGCCATCCGACTGCTACCATGACGGAATAAGAATTTATGGTTAGAGGTGATAAGATCTTTTCCCCTTGAATCTAATCCTTGTCAAAATAAAGCCTGAGAATATAAGTCTCAGTAAGAAAATATTTATTTCAATATAAAATAATATAAAAACCAATAATCTTAATAGAATAAAATAACATAAAATAATATAAAATATTATATTATAATTTAAAATAATTTAAAATAATATAAAAACCAATAATCTTAATCTCTCTGAATCTAAGAACACGTCCTCCCTCTCAGAGGACCATCACAGAAGAGAAAGAATGATACAAAGGAATATTGTACATGCGCAGCTCACTCATCACGTGACTGCTTTGCTAGGAATCTCTGAATATCATCGAGTACAGTATATGAGCACAGCTGACAATCAAAATTCACATCGTGACAGTTTATTTAATTTTTCTAATATTCTCTTGTATTCTGAACTGTTAAGAAGTTTTCATTTAAATATCAACAGTGAGAGGGCTCCAGGGACATGCCTATGTTATTTTTATTTTATTTTAATAGAATCAGTATCCTCCCGCTATCTCCCTCTCTTCCCTCTACCTTCCTTCTCCTTCTCTCCCGCTTTCCTACTTCCCTCCTCTCCCCTTCTTCCCTTCCTTCTCTACTTCCTTTTCTCCCTCTTGTCCCTTCCCTGAGTGTATCTAATCACAATCCATCTTATAGTTAACAGACAGGTAACTTATATCATTAAATCCATTTAATTATCGATGCAACTCTTAAACTTATTTTTTTTCCCGGTATCCATATCTATACATATATCTTATATTTTCCTAGGTATATTAATACTATCTTGATGCTGCCTCCTCACTACCTAATTTTGTCACCTGGATCTACCACCTTCAATTTTCTATTTTACTCCAATTTAATCAATGTTACTTATCTTCTATACATATTCATTTTCTAACCAATCATAAAATTTCCCCCATACATTATAGTATTCAGAGTTTTCTTTATCTTTAATTTTCATTGTCAATCTATTCATTTCCGCACAATCTAGTATTTTTTTAATTACCTCCCTTTCAGAAGGGGCTTTTGTTGCTTTCCATTTTTGTGCAAATGCAATTCTAGCTGCTGTAATTATATGAATAATTAAATATGTATTTTCTTTATTAAATTTATCTGGTAATATACTCAACTGGAATATCTCTGATTTCAATTCTATGTGTTGTTTCAATATTTTTTCTATCCATATTTGAATTGAACTCCAATACACTTTGGCTTCAGCACATGTCCACCACATATTATAAAAAGAACCCGGTATTTGCTGACAATTTATTTGTTTCTTTTGTGCTTATAATTTCTTCCTCTTTTGCAAACTGTATAACATTGTTTATCTGAAAGAAAGTAATGTGATTGATATGTACATATTTATACAGTATGTCATAATTATTAATTCTAATTAATTGTATTTTCCCTTTCTTTTTTGATATTTATTTTCTCTCTAGGCTCTAGGAAATCATGAATTTGATAATGGTTTGGATGGATTATTGGATCCCCTCCTTAAACATGTAAATTTTCCTATACTGAGTGCAAATATTAGACCAAAAGGGCCAATAGCAAGTAATATCTCAGGGTACATCCTTCCTTATAAAATAATAAATGTTGGTTCAGAAAAAGTGGGAATTATTGGCTATACTACAAAGGAGACACCTGTTCTTTCAAATCCAGGTAAAAAAAATTCATGTTTATATATAAAATTACATAGATACAATAATTATATAACTAGATGTACTAGTGATTGCATCATTCCCACCATATTTTATTTCTTTTCCAGCATGAAATTGGGATTGTATTGTCTTTCACAGTTGTAACAGAAAAAAGTTAACTGCCAACTAGATGCTGAGTTTTATACAGAATATAAATCCGATATAGTTTCTGCTCTCTTTTATGTGACTATAACATGGATTGCGGTTAACAGAATTAGTGATTTATTGCAGATTGGGAAGAGGATACTGGCTGATGATAGGATGAAGTGAAGCAATTTTAGGAAAAGCTCATCTAGACTCTAGAGCAGCGGTTCTTAACCTTTTTAGTGGTCCGCACCCCCTTGAATCTGAAAATAAGCTCTTGCACCCCCTTAAAAATGTGTCTATATTTTTTATTTAAGAAAAAACATTTTTTATTTAAGAAAAAACATTTATTGCATAAAGAAATGCCGTGTTTATTTACAATATATATTACTATATAACATAATAACATAACATAACATAACATAACATAAACAACACAACACAACACAACACAACATAACATAACATAACATAACAATATAATATAACAATATAATAATATAATATAATATAATATAATAATATAATATAATATGATATGAGATATGATATGATATGATATGATATGATATGATATATGATATGATATGATATGATATGATATGATATGATATGATATGATATGATATGATATGATATGATATGATATGATATTATATTATATTATATTATATTATATTATATTATTATATTATATTATTACTATATAACATAAAAACACGGTCACCTCGTTCGTTTTTTTTTAATTTTTGAATTTTCTCTCGCACCCCTGGAAATGCTCTCTTGCACCCCCAGGGGTGCATGCACCCCAGGTTAAAAACTGCTGCTCTAGAGGAATGAAAAATTGTTGAAGGAAAGAGTTGGTCTGAAGACCAGAAGAATTGAACCATAATTTTCAGAATATTTGCAGTTTGACCCTTTCTCAAATGCATTTTTATATATTTAGAAATCACAGATTTCATCATTTTAGTAATTGTTATTCTAAGATTTTATGATACACAAAAAAATATTCTTCAGCACAATCCACTTGGTACACTTATTTTCCTACATGATACCAACTTTCCCATGAGTTCAGCTGGGCATATAAGAGATTGTATTAACATTAAAAGTAAAAATAATATTACGATGATATATGTATTATAAGAAAAAAAAATCTTAATTTTGTAAATATTCAGGAGAATATAGTCAGCTTAATGTCTATTCTGGCAATCTGATAGGAGCAATAATATAATAAAAATTGGACATACAGTATAAACAAGGCCTCCTAAAGGAAAATCAGCATGGATTCCACAAACATGAAGACTGACTCACCAACCATTTAGAATTTATTGAGAACTTAGTAGATAGATACATGGACATAGAGCAGCTAACCCAATGACAGTGTATTTGGGGATTTTCAAAACGTTTTTGATAATTGCTCATCAAAGGCTAAGAGTGTCAGAGTGGGGAAGGGTGAAAGATGTTTGTCCATCATTAGGAAAAGAAATATAAAAATTAAAAACACTGATATTGTCATGCACTTATACACATCTATGGTACCTTTGTACCAGGAAAATGTGTACAATTCTGGTTCCTAGACCTGAAAAGGGTATAACAGGACAAAAAGATACAGAAGAAAGTTATGAAAGTAATTAAGGGCTTAAACACCTTCCCTACAAGAAAAGGCTAGACTCTTTAGCTTGGAAAAAAAACTATTGTAGGTAGTGATGTTTGAAGTTTATAAAACTTTTCATGGCATGGAAAAAAGGACAGGAGAAGTTTTTCTCCTTTTTCCAAACACTTAAGACCATGGATGATCAATCAAGCTGTTTCGAAGGAGATTTATTATAAACAAAAACAGGCAGTTGCTCCCACAGGAAACAGGAAATCTCTGGAATTCATTACAATAGACACTAACTTGGATGGCTTTAGAAGGGATTGGATAAATTCATACCTGTTAAGATTCTATATAAATCTCGGTTGGGGCCAGAGGTGGGTTCCTGCCGGTGCGGTTAATAGCTGTTGTTCAGCGCAGAGCCGAAGACGCTGCTGCCGTTTGCGGCACGGGGGCTTTCCCCGGGCGCTGGCGCCGCCCGCATGGACGCCGCCAATTGCGTTCTTTTGCCCTCTGCGCATGCGCAAAGCATTCTGCATGCGCAGAGGGCAAAAGAACGCAATTGGCGGCATCCATGCGGGCGGGGAAAGCGCCCGGGGAAAGCTCCTGCGCCGCAAACGGCAGCAGCATCTTCGGTTCTGCGCCGAACAACAGCTATTAACCGCACCGGCAAAAACAGGCAGGAACCCACCTCTGGTTGGGGCAGCATGTTTCCAAATACCAGTTTCAAGGACATGGGTTTTACGTGTGTGATGATGGGGCCACCATAAATGACCACTGTGAGGGAAAAGAATGTTTCTCTGAGATGGGCTTAGGCCTGATTCAACAGGGCTCTTCTCAAGATTTATTATAGGTTAGAGAAAGAATCACTTGATGGATTTTCCTCCATAATGTTGGATGTTTCTTCTAGTGTCGTTCTGCTTTGTTTCAATATCATTAATATGACAGGGAGAACCTGTTGTTACAGATTTGTGCTTCTTCCCCAAACACTAATTCTGAAGATCAACAAACCCAGCATGAGGATATTTGGGAGTGAAGAGCTGAAAAAGAGTAAAAAAAAGTTAAAGAATTTGACAGGAGCCCATTTTACAAATGAAATGGGTTTTCAGTTTGCACAAGACATCATTTTGAGAGCCACTCAGAGTTGGTTAGAAGATGAGCAGCTATATAAATTTTTTAAATAAAGAAGTACATATCTTTAGATCCAAGCAATCATCTTCATAAAATCTATATTTTTCTTCTTCTTCCAGTACTGTAAGTACTTCTTTCAGATTGGCATGTGAAATCTTAATTCTTATTTACTGGAATTTCCCTCACGTTAATCTGACATGGATATTCACAAATATTAACCACTTAGCTAAGAATTAATATAATCAAATAATTCCCAGAGCCCTAACTAAAATTCTTGGCGTAGATTGGGATCTCCTGATTCACTCACTTGTTGAAATAAAATATATTTTGTCTTGTTTTTCTCAAAGAATAGAAAGAGCATGAGCTCATTTTGTTCAGGCAGCCCAAGATATTTTAAAGAATCCCAAATGTACAACATGGTCTATGATTACAGATTAAAAACATCAGGCTGGAAATGTGGTGTTTGCTGTCAGCTCAAATGAAATGCTTTGTTATATATGAGAAAGTTGACTTAATGGTCTTGGTTCAAATATCAACAGTATGAATGGTTGGAAACTATTGTTTTCCCAATGCTGGAACATTATTTCAAACATAAATTGTTGGGGTAGGGATTAACTATTAAATAAATATACCGTGTTTTCCCGAAAATAAGACCCTGTCTTATATTTTTTGAACCCCAAAATAAGTGCTTGGGCTTATTTTTGGGGAGGTCTTATTATTTTGGAGCGCGTGCAGCAAGACGGGGCTCCTATTGCCGTCTTACCTGATTTCCAGCTCTGTCTCCCTAACCTTAACCAGAGGAAATGGTATTTTCAGGGGAGGGTTTATTTTCAGGGGAGGGTTTATTTTCAGGGGGAGGGCTTATTTTCGGGGGAGGGCTTATTTTCGGGGGAGGGCTTATTTTCAGAGAAACACAATAGTACCAGAAATTATAAGAGGCAACATTTTCAATCTTGTTTCTAATTCCTTTGCTTTGATAGGTTGAAGGTAGTATTTAAAGAAGTAGAGAAAGTGAACATTGTACAGGTAGTCCTCGACTTACAATAGTTCATTTAGTGACCGTTTAAAATTACAACAGCACTGAAAAAAGTAACTTATGACCGTATTTCACACTTATGACCTTTGTAGCACCCCCATGATCCTGTGACCAAAATTCAGATGCTTGGCAACTGACCCATACTTATGATCGTTGCTCTAATTCAAGGTCATGTGATCACCTTTTCTGACCTTCCGACAAGCAAAGTCAATGGGGAAGCCAGATTCACTTAACAACCAGGTAACTAACTTACCAACTGCAATGATTCACTTAACTGTGGCAAGTAAGGTCGTAAAATGGCGCAAAACTCACTTAACAAATATCCCACTTAACTTTTGGAATCAATGTTGGTTGTAAGTTGAGGACTACCTGTATAAGGGAATTGTCACCTGAATACATAAATATTACTTTGTATTTTTCAGGTTGAGTGATGAAGAAATTTTCCAGTTTTAAAAGTAGCAGTTACATGTTGATGATTTTAAATGATTTTAAAACCAATCATAGCACTGAACAAGTGTTGCCTGGTAATTTCCAACTTTCAGTGATCTGATGGACATCATTTTCCCAGGATGGCCTGTCATTCAGTGCTTCTTTGAGTTCTTGTGAGCTCATGCTTGTGTCATTAATGCTTATGTCTAACCAACTCATCTTTTGACTGGCCTCTTTTTCAATTTAGTTTTCTCCAAGCATTAGCGTCTTCTACATCTGTACTCTTTAAATGATACGTATTTTACATATGTCTGCAGGTTTGATAACATTTAAAATCATAGTTACTTAATTTGTAAGGTCAATTAAAGCTTCTCATCTTAAACCCAGCAGTATCACAATTATTTGTTGACTAAAAGAAGGGGATACTAAATAGGAAAAATAAATACTGTTTACCAAATAATCTGTCTCCACACAATTGGGTTTTTTTATGTTACCTTAATCAAATATCAAACATCAATTTTCGTAAGTTTCCACTATAGAAAAAGTGTATGTTGAGTATAATATAGGATTTTCCAATTATGGTTAATCCATACTTATGTCCATACTTCGTATGACATTGGAATGATAGTGTGTGAATCATGATGTCATCACACATTTTATACTTGTGTCACAATGTCTGATACAAATACGTAACTCATGTCTTTTGCGTCATGTCCTCATATCAGTAGTGGGTTCTAAATCCCGTTGTACCGGTTCACGTGTGACACTTCTGCGCATGCGCAGAAGCGTCCTGGGTGGGTGGGCGGAGCCTCCCACCACAATGCTACCAGTTCGCCAAACCGGTTCGAAATGGGAGCAACCCACCGCTGCCTCATTTGTCCCTCTTCGCAGATATTTTCCTTGTTCCACTGAATATGGGCAATTTATAAAGATATGAGATGCCTTGCAAAATTCAGTTTCAGATCTGCTCTAAAGAAGTTACCACTAAAGCTAGCAAAACATCAACAAATACACGTTGCCTCTCACAGCATTACTCAGAAGTATTCTTTTTTAATTTTACTTTTCCCCCCTGAGTATTTGTGGCACTGAGAAATCTGAAGCATGATTACACTGTTGCAGCGAATGAGCTATCTCATTCCAAGGACAGTTTCAGGGACATGGTGTGTGATGATGGGGCCACCATATATGACCACCACTGTGAGGGAAAAGAATGCTTCTCTGAGATGGGCTTTGGCCTGATTCAACAGGGCTCTTCTCAAGATTTATCACAGGTTAGAGAAAGAATCACTTGATGGATTTTCCTCCATAATGTTGTAAGTACCTTCTAATGCCGTTCTGCAATATCATTAATAGGACGGGGCAGAACATTTTGCTACATTTCATGATTTCCGACGTGAAGAATGTTAAATAATTCCCAAAAGCAGGATACATACTGATCTCTGCTGTCAGATAATCTGATACAAATCCTTAATCCGCTGTTTTCATAAAATAATTACAATGACAGTAAACTTCCTGACGCATAGTTTAGCCCTTTCAATAATAATTAAACCTACACCTGAATTTCCCTGCATGTGGTTCATCAATTCTACTTTATAAAATGTGACCATCTTCATCAAATGCAAGTTAGGGCCTCTAATGTAGAGACTTTTTTTTTGCAAGCCATGCTATCATATTCTTCATCATATTTGTTCCATTAAGGAGGTATATATGATGTACTACAGATTTATTTAAAAAAAACACAGAATTTTTTTTCCCATTCTCCCACATAATTTAAATATTGGTAATGGCATCACTTTATGTGAAAATACTTGGCTGCCGGCTTTTACAAAATCAGGTTTAAGCTAAACAGTTGCAATATACAAAGACAAAACCAATCATTTTTTAGGAGAACACATACCCTCCTCCCTTTTAAGACCCTTGCCAAGTCAGTCCATGGGACGCTCCAGTTCATCATTTTGTTTTGCAAACCGGTCAGTCATAGATGAATGCTCACCGATAAAACATGCGAACATTAGATCTCATATCTAGCATTAGATTTTATTTATTTGTTTTATTTATATAATTTATACAGCTGCTCATCTCACGCAAGTGATTCTGGGTGGTTTGCAAGATTAAAACCAACAGCCTTACCAAACAATTGTTAACACCCAAAGAAACAATTGATCCCACTTACCACCCATAGTACTGTTCCTTCCTGCTAGTTTTAAGGTTGGCTGCCTTCGAACCTAGAGTGAGTAAATACCCCTGAAGACTAACAGGCATTGAAAATCTGATTCTATAGGAATGTGCCTAGTTCTCTTTTAATGTGGGTGGCCATTGACAAATGTGAAGACATTAAATGCTATAGTTTTAACTATGGAGGACATTCAACTGTATTAAACATCTGAGACACTCTACTCTAAATTAACAAAACAGTTCCAAGATGTGATGTTTACTCTGTTTGAAAGGAACTTTTTTTAAAAGTGAAAATGTTATTGCTAGAATTGGGATTTTCATTGGTAAAACATGCTTTCTGAGTAAACAATGCAATAACTATATGCATTTCCTCTTCTGGATTTTCAGGACCATATTTAGAGTTTCGAGATGAAGTTGAAGAATTGCAGATCCACGCAGACAAACTTACTACATTGGGCGTCAACAAAATCATTGCACTTGGTCACTCTGGTTTTAAGGAGGACCGACGCATTGCTCAGAAAGTTAAAGGCGTAGATGTTGTCGTTGGGGGACATACAAACACATTTCTTTATACAGGTATGTTATTCCTTCACAAAAAAAAGAGAGATTTTTATATAACTTTGCAATTAGAGTGCCAACTATTGTAATTCCTCACACACTGATCCATCTAAGGAAGTCAGCATGTATTTATATGATTTGTATAAATATCACTTGCTTGTATAAATAGAATAGTTTGGACAACTGTAATCCTAAGTGAACTTACCAATAAATATGGTATGAATCCCTCCTTCCCATTGGTTTGAGTAGTATAAAAAGAAAAGTCATGAGATCAATAATGGCATATTTTATAAATTCAGCTTGATGTATAATTTACTTTTCAGTTTGTTAGGCATCAGAGCTTCAATATGGTCTCAGGAATTTCATTGATTTTAGTTTGCTGAAGGATATCAAAATGCTGTAACTTGGTCTAATATTCCTTGCTTAAATGAAACATTTTTCTCTCTTCCCTTAATTCTTTTTCTTGTATTCGTGTATTACCTATGTTCTAGAATATATTTGTCAATTTTCTCTTCTGTTTTTTCCCCCTGCCACAACTTTATACCCCTTAATAGTTATGCTCAGTGAGTGTAGCAAACTTTCCTGCATCTGAAATGTTTAAGGGTTCTAAAGGAGAATGGCTTTCAGGTAGTTCTTGACTTGTGACCATTTGTTTCATGACCATTCAAAGTTATTATAATGGTGCTCAAAAATGTGATTTATGAACACTCCCCATACACCTGTTGCAGAGTCACTGTGGCAACATGATCAAAGTCTGGGTGTTAGTAACCAGCATGTATTGTTTGCAGTGTCCTGGGGTCATGCGATTGCTGCTCGTGAGCTTCCTAGGGGGCTTCTGACAAGTTGCTTAACAACTGCATGATCCCTTTAATGACCATGGGGGAAAAAAGTTATAAAGTTAGGCACAATTCACTTAATGATGGAAGTGAGGGAAGTTCCGGTCCCAATTTTGGTCTTATGTAAAGGACTAACCTGTATTTTTAAAGCTGTCAGAACTCTCCACAGCTTGATTCATAATTATCTTTTAAGTATGATATTTCTCAGGAAGATGAAAGGGGGAAAATGCGTGGCAGAGCAGAGGAGGAGAACAGTCCCATTCTGCACTCCAGGTCTCTTCCCTTAAACATCGCCATCTTGTGGGTTCTCAGAAGCAAGCTCTTTCCATTGAAGCCCCTGTCCTTTGGAACAACCTCCCCCTTCTGCAATCTGACAGACCCCCTCTCTTTATTCTTCCCAGAATGCATTTTAAGACCCTGCTGTTCCATCAAGTGTGGAAGTCAGGGCACGGTCAGGGTGGGATGAAAATGTGGACGGGCGGCGGTTTGTTCTATTTCTAGTTTTATTTTTTACTGGTTTCATACTGTTTTATGCTATTTTATTGGCTGCAAGCCTTCTGGAGTTGTTTTTAAGATGGGCAGCTATAACACACACACAAACCCGCTAATGTCTTCCTTTATGATATATATGTACGCGGCTTGTTTTGCAAATTTGGCCTGTGGAATAGTTCCTTGTGGTTTTACTTGGCTCTCTCCATTGTTTGGAATTGAGCCTGGCCTCTGGTTTCTCCCAATTTGAAACACATTGTTTATATATTCCGGAATGGCTGCGTTTTCTAGAAAACCCAGCTATACTAAAATGTCCACTTATCTTTTATCACACAAAAACCGATGCACATTAATGCAGGTGGCTTCATCTGAGTATACTCTAGAACAGTGGTTCTCAACCTTCCTAATGCCGCGACCCTTTAATATAGTTCCTCATGTTGTGGTGACCCCCAACCATAAAATTATAAAATTATAAGGAAACTCAGGGGTGGGTTCTAACTTACCTCGCTGCCAGTTCTCTTCCTCCTGTGCTGCGTGGACACGCCTCATGGGCGCGCGTGTGCTTTGCCCTCACACACACGTGCAATGCTGAATCTTTTAAAAAAAAATTGGGAAAAAAAGCCAAAAACAAGATGGCGATGCATGCGCAGTGCCGGAAATTTGGCTTCTGCGCATGCTCAGAAGTTCCCATTGTACAGATATTTTTATTTGCAGTAGTCTATTTGCAAGTGGGTGGACCCACCTGGAGACAGATAGAGGAATGGTGTTTCGGTTCCTAAGACCATTGGAAATATGTGTTTTCCGATGGTCTTAGGCGACCCCTGTGAAAGGGCCGTTCGACCCCCAAAGGGGTCGCGACCCACAGGTTGAAAACTGCTGCTCTAGAACCTATTTCAGTAATCTGAGTTGGATTTTCTTTTTTGAAAGGTACGTGATAGCTAAGTAACAGCACCATTTACTCCTTGAGTTTTTTGGCTGATGTTAATAAATGCCTTTGGGAGCTGTTGAAAAGTGTACTTTGATGGCAAATAGGAATGTTTGTGCCAGGAGGCAGAAAGAAGCATTCATGACAGGAAGCGTTTGGCTGGCTGACTAGGAAGGGAATGTTTTTTTAAAAAAAGAAATGTAGTAAGAGGTTTTTCCAGGACACTCATCAATGTTTGGGTAACTGTTTCAGGTTGGATAAATATTTCAGGCTGAAATATTTGTTGATTTAATCTTCAGTCTGAAAATAACCTAGCACCTTTAGAAAATGCAATAAAACAGTTGGTGTCCAGTTAAATGCAGGTGTGGTGTCATTGAGTAAGGTATGTTAAAGGCAGCTAAAGAACTGGCAACTGTGATTTCTCATTTTTGTGTATATACATAATACTTGGGTTTGCATGTACAATATACATGTACACTGAGAGTTTCTACACCTGAGACAAATTCCTTGTGTGTCCTATCACACTTGGCCAAATAAAGAATTTTGTTCTGTTCTGTTCCCTCCCATCCCGTCCCATCCCATCCCATCCCATCCCATCCCATCCCATCCCATCCCATCCCATCCCATCCCATCCCATCCCATCCCATTGCCTTTTCTTTTGGAATATGTGTTACAAGTCCAACATCTTTTTAAAGGTCTTATTTCCTCCATGTTCCAGCTTTTCAAAGTCAGGATCCAGAACACAAGATTATATATTCTGTTTCTGCATCAAGGTTTTTCAGTCTTGATTTCCTCCAGCTACTCTTTTATATCCCAGAATCAGTGAAATGCGATACGATTCAGGAGGACTCGTTTTGGTCTCACCTTTAAGCTTTTCAAAATGGCTTAAAAACTTCAAAATACAAATGGATAAAGCCTTGGGTGAGGCAGTAATCTGGAACTGAGAGGAAAAGAGAAGAGATGATTAAGGGCATGTGTGGGCCCATATCTGACACATGCCAGTATGTTCTTAAATCACTGACTTATTTCTTCTCCGATCTTGTTGCAGATGTGGAGCTGCTTATAGGATTTACTGGCAGGAACTCCTTAAGCACTGCTGCACACCCTAAACCATTTTTCTTCCTAATAACTAAATTATTCAGTCTTCATTCCGCGCAACCATTAGGATTACTAACAGAATTAAGTTTTTAGATAAAGAGTTGGGGAGCAAAGGAGGAGTTGCAATGCCAGGAGACCAAAGATGGATACACCAACACAGCAGGAAGAGGGACTGATTTATTCACACTCATCCTTTAAGGCAGGGGTCTCCAACCTTGGCCACTTTAAGACTTGTGGACTTCAATTCCCAGAATTCCTCAGCCAGCAAAGCTGGCTGAGGAATTCTGGGAGTTGAAGTCCACAAGTCTTAAAGTGGCCAAGGTTGGAGACCCCTGCTTTAAGGCTTTCAGGGACAGGGCTTTAAAGCACGTGATTCTTTTGATCTCATTCGATTCTTCCACATTCAATATAATCCACTTATATTGCCCAGCAAAAATGATAAGGCTGCCTGGCAGTAGCAGTTTACGGCTTATCTCCTCAATAGATGAGTCTGGAATGCTAACCCCAGCTGAGGAAGCTGAGTCAGTCCTTCTCATTTCCCAAAAGTGACCTCCTTGGCTTTCCAGCGGTCATGGTCAGCTGGAAACATGAGGGAAGCTCAGCTCAGTTCTCCACCAGAGGTAGAAGATGGCTTTGAAAGGTTGGCTCTAAGCAGTCTTCCCTTTTCACTTTCTCTCAGTCCTCAGCTTGGGCTTTCTCTTTACCAGACAAATAACTGGTAAAGAATCAGAACACAAAATATAAGATGAGTGGACATGACCTTGTAGACGACCCTCACTCTGTCAAGGACCTTGGAGTACTCATATCTAATGACTGAAGTGCCAGAGCCCATTGTAACAACATCGCCAAAAAGGCATTAAGAATTGTAAACCTAATCTTGCGTAGCTTCTTCTCCAGTAATATTACACTACTAACCAGAGCATACAAAACATTTGCTAGACCAATTCTCGAATACAGCTCATCTGTCTGGAACCCGCACTGCACATCGGACATTAATACAATTGAATGTGTCCAGAGATATTTCATGAGAAGAGTCCTACACTCCTCTGCTCGCAACACCAGACTTGAAATTCTGGGCTTAGACAATTTAGAACTTCACCACCTTCGGTATGACCTAAGTGTAGTTCATAAAATTATCCGCTACAATGCCCTACCTGTCAATAACTACTTCAGCTTCAACCCCAACAATACACGAGCACACAATAGATACAAACTTAAAGTGAACCACTCCAAACTCGATTGCAGAAAATACGACTTCAGCAACAGAGTAGTCAATGCCTGGAATACACTACCCGACTCTGTGGTTTCATCCCCAAACCCCCAAAATTTTAACCTTAGGCTGTCTACTGTTGACCTCACCCTAAGAGGTCTGTAAGGGGTGTGCATAAGTGCATCAGCGTGCCTACTGTCCCTGTCCTAATGTTCCCTTTTATTTTTATTCATTTCATGTATTCAAATTATGTATATACTTATATGTATTATCTAATATGAGATTGACAAAATAAAATAAATTAAAATTAAAAAAAATTAAAATTAAATTAAAAATTATACTATTTGTGTAATTTACACAAATAGTCCTTGACTTAACAACCACTGTTGGGTCAAGAATTTCCCTTGCTAAGCAAGAGGGTTGTTATATGAGTCACACCCAATTTTAGGACCATTTTGCCATGGTTGTTAAGCAAATCACTGCAGATGTTAAGTGAATCATGTCATCATTAAGCAAATCCAGCTTCTCTCATTGACTTTGAGAGTTGGAAAGATCACAAATGGCAATTGCATGACCAATTGCATGGCAAATGCTGCAGTCATTATAAATACATGCCAGACATCGGGATTTTGATCACATGACCATGGGGATGACTTACGTCTGTAGGCCTAGTCGTAAATTACTTTTTTCTGTGCTGTCAAAACTTTGCTAAATGAATGATTGTAAGTATTCAAGTATTCATTCAAGTATTAGCTAGTCATACCATGTCATTTGTTGTTGTTTTAAAATGAGCACCTACGCCTGGCTGAATTCTCAAAATTGTTCTTTATTGAATCTTTAATATGAAACAACACTATGCCAGAATTGAATCTGCCCATCCAGTCTCTCAGAGAGAGTTGATTGCGGGGGTGGGGGTGGGTTTCTTGTTGGAGCTGATGACAGGCCTTCCTGGGGGTGGCCCCCTGTGGGGGTCCTGCTCCAGTTAGGTTTACTGATTTATATGTCTTGGTAGCGTAAAATAGTGTTCTGAATAGATTTATGTTTAATTTTCCTTTTTATATCTCCCAGACCAAGGGTAACGCCCTCTGTTCCACTTCTCTCTCTCCTCAGAGGCTTGATTTTTACTGTCACACTATCTCTATGCTCTGCAGAATTGCTTAAGATATGCTTTATGTGAGAAATAGAAAGACTTTGAGACGTTTCTTGAACAAACAAGAAAACAGTTTATTTAAATACAAACTTCTCAGTACATGTCAAGTAAATTTCTTTCAGCCACAACCAGCTATTCAATTCTTTTACACCTTTTCTTCTCCTCAGAGACTTTACTAGCTTTCCTGACTAAATCTAAGAAAACCCAGTTCTTCTTTAGATTAAGACCTATAAATTAGAGCACATTTCACCATTTATCTCTATCTACAAATAACACAATATATCAATCAATAAAGTCCCCTGACCCTGGCACCTGCTTCCCATAGAACTGCCTAGAGCCTATCTTCTCTCCTGTTAACTTCCCTCTTGGACAGTTAAACTCAGGCAGAGATTCCTTATAAACCTTCCCTCTTGGAAGTTACCACAAACAGAGCTCTCCTCAGCTCTTCCACCTAGGCCTTTTATAGTTCCTGGCCCTGCTATCTATGATCCGATTGGCTGGCTCCTTATGATGTAATCTATCCCCCCTCCCTTCTGGAGCACTGGGATAAACACCTCCCCCTTTCTACTTACCATACATTTAAAAGCTGTTTGGCTCCATACTTACTTGTGTATACAATTCCTTTTAACCACACTTTAACTTTATACAACAACTTAACTCTTTTACATTCAGTACCTGTATGTGGGCACCACACCCCCTTTCTAGGAACAATCTCCCTGCAGACAGATTGTCCTCCTGGCGTTTCCTAAATAAGCCAAAGCAGGGGTGTTTCAGCTTCAATTTCGTTTAAGCTATGAGGTGCCTGTGAGGCTTTCAACAATTGATTTAGGTTTTTTAACAGGTAGATTGTAGGTTTGTGTGTGTGCATCTCACCTAGCATCCTTCCTGATTAGGATGGGCTACAGATATTATAAATAAATAAGCAAGCCTGCATGGGGGAAAAAAAATCCCTCAAAATTCCAGTGAAACGCCTTCTGTGGCCAAGAATGCAGGTGGCAGGTGAAACGGCTGGCTGAATCAATAATACTGATGTGATTCAAGGAAGTGAGTAAAAGCCACTTGAGAAATAAATGATCTGTACTTTTCTCTGCTTTTTACTCCAGTTATATTGTGAGTCTAGGGAGCAGAAGCGAAACATCTTGTTGCTCTGGTCAGTGATGCCTTGGGGAAGCTGCTGAGGAAAGGTCCTTGGCTTAGAGATTCATGAGTGAACATTTTGTCCTTCCAATCTGGAAAAGTTGGAAACTTACAGCATTAATAACCATTGATATTCTCTTTGGGATTGATTTTTTTACACATTTTTTAAAAATTTTATTTCACATCTTTACATCACAAATATACCATTTCATTTTCTCAATAATAATATAATACTCCTATACATATTTTCTATTTCATTAAGACAATTGTTATATTTTTTTACTACCAAGACTGCTTTTTGCCATCCCTTACTCCCCTTTTTTATTTCCCACAACCCTTCTCCCTCTTCTCCTCCCTCTACCCTTCTTACTTTCCTTTCCCTCCCTTCCGTCCTTCTCTACATCCCTTCCCTCTCTCCTACTCCTCTCCTCTTCCCTTCTCTCCTATCCTCTTTTCGCCTCCTTAGCCTCCTCCCCTCTCCCTTTCTTCTTTCCTCCTCTCCCTCCTCTTTCTCTTCTCTTCTATTGTGTTCTTTTATTCTAATAAATCTCGGGATGGTCTTCCAGCAGTCTCGGTTCATTACTTATTTAGCACCTCTTTTCTTTTCTATTTCTTCTTCTCATTTTTCATTTATTAATATATTCCATTTTAAGTGTATATTTGTCTGATATACATTTTCTATGTTTTCTTTGGGATTGATTTTAATAATGGAAAACCAAGTCCATATCGTAAGTAAATAGGTCACCATTTTATTCATATGAAATCTCTGCCAATTGGTGTGTTCTGTATCCACAGTTTTGAAGACCATTCTTGCCTTGGTTCCCTTTTTTTTTTAGGAAGCCCACCTTCCAATGAAGTGGCAGCAGGTAATTACCCATTTATGGAGTTATCTGATGATGGACGTCAAGTGCCTGTTGTTCAGGCATATGCCTTTGGAAAATATCTCGGCTATTTGAATGTCGAATTTGATGATAAAGGAAATGTAATGAAAGCATCTGGAAATCCCATTTTATTGAATAAAGATATTCCTGAAGGTATGGAATTGGGAAAGAAATGTGAAACGTCTTTAAGTATCAACTGAGTAAATATTATCTTTCAAAACTGAATACTATTATATTATATATAGATGATTATGTCATTAGCTGCATAGTTTGATTTTCTCCAGGAGAGGCCTTCTAAAAAACCATCTGCATAATATCAACAAGATAGTTATGAGTCTTTTAAAAAACATGAAATATAGTACAAGGCAGCATATACGTGGCATGTCCCAAAGGTACTTTTTCAAGAGGCAACTAGACTTTTTGGTTTTAATTTGAAGACATTTTGCTTCTCATCCAAAAAGCCTCTTCAGCTCTGAAACCAAGCTTCTTGGTTAGAGGTGAAACGTCTTCAAAGAAAAACCAGAAAGTCCAGTTGCCTCTTGAAAAAGCATATTTGGGACAACCATGACTTGGATGACTGAGAATCTCCATAGACATATATGTGGCATGTTTTCAATGGATTTGTGGAAGAACAACAAAGGTTTCCCATTTTGTTTAACCTTGATGGCCCATTCTGCACCGACAGTATATACATATAAATATAAACATACTGGTAGTTATCTGGATTTTATTATTACTCCCTTTCATAGAAATATATTATTTTTGTAGATCTGGATCAGTTTCAAAGCATTACTGTAGATGTACCCACAGGCTTGGCCACACCCACGGGCTTGTTTCTATCTTTTTCCAGGATTGTGCTATTTGTTGTGCAATTTTTTTGGGGGGGGATCGCATTTGGATTAAGAACTGACAAAGGCTATGTGTGCACACATGTGCATTCCAAATCATCTTTTTCTTTGAACCTGAAAGAGCAATGTTTTTCCCCTCTTCCTTGAATTTTCTCTATCATAACTACTTCGCAAGTACTCTTTGTCTTGAAAATAATCTTATACCTGATATGAAGAGAAAGGAGATTGCTTTCAAAGAAAGCTAAATCCAAGTTGTCCACAGCCTTGGCATCTAATTGTGAAATCCTTTCAAAACTAAATTTGAGATTACTTCTGAGTTTTCGTTTCTGTTGCATTCTCTTTGAGGTGGTTAAATATCAATCCTATTGTAATGCTATATAGTAAAAAAAATAAAGATTTCCCCCATATTTGTATGTAGTTTAGAAAGCAATAAAGTGCTTTGGAGTATGAGGGAGATGCTCATATAGTTCTTGTCTGCAACGCCTTGATCCAGCTGGGTTTTCACATACTGTAGCAGTCAATCACCTAGCACAAATCTTGTAACAATTGCAGATGGCCAGTTGCACAGTCTCGGTGAGGCATTGCAGAACCCCCCGGTCTCAACTCGGTTACTGTTATAATCACGACTTTTGTTTTAGATCCAGCTGTGAAAGCAGAAGTCGACAAAATGAAAATTCAGCTACAGAATTATTCTTCGCAAGAAATAGGGAAAACAATTGTTTACCTAAATGGTACGACTCATGCCTGCCGCTTTCAGGAGTGCAACTTAGGAAATTTAATTTGTGACGCTGTGGTAAGGAACTAACAAATTGGAATGCAAATAACTGGTTCTGTACTTGATGACCTGAAATATAGCTAAAGGTACATTGCTTGCTGTGGGAGGTACACACCCTTAACATCGAAATCAGGGAACTTCCATAGTCTCAGAAAGACTATTAAAGAGTAGAATTAATCCTGAAGTTTCACTTATGCACAGCTAAGGCTGGAATGTGTCCAAATAACCTTAGTAAACCTTAGTAAAGACTGAATCCAAAATCTTATTTTGCCCAACAGTTGCCAGTAGCTGCAGGCAGGGTGATGATAGATCGGGGTACATAGGACTTGGCTTAGAAACCCCTAATAGCTTGCCAAAACTTCTACCATGTCTGATTTTAGTTCCCTATCTTGCTTCCAAGCCCTGCCTCTTTCTTCTTGTCTTGCTTTATTTACAACATGGACGCCCCAGATTCTGATTCTTCTCCCTCACATCTTATTTGGCTTGTCCTTCCTCCTCCTCCTTGCCAGCATCATTTCCAAAAGTGCCAACCAGTTATCTGCCTTTTATGCTTCATTCCTACTGCTGCTGGTCTTGGTAGCAGCCCTAATTTCTGGTTCTTCTCCCCCTGCTCTGTTGTCACAATCTCCATCCTGCCACTGTCTTACTAACTTCCACTAGCCCTGTCATGCTGTGGTGGTTTTTCTGCCAGTCACATCACTCTTGGTGCACAGTTCTTGACAGGAGTAACTATTGGCATTAACAAATTTATGTACCTAGAAATTGTATTGTGCGTTAAAAAAGGATGCTCAGCTTGCAGACAAAATGGAGTCAGCTGGGAGGCCCAATATAACCCAGCAACTTCTCCCTCAGAGCCACAGTTTCTCTACAGCCATTACCCCGCTTCTCTACAGGTGTGGACCACCTTGCTTTAAAATGGGAAATAATCTTTATCTCTGATGAGGAACTGCTCAGGATAAAGATATTTTTCCTCAAAAAAAAAAAAAAACCCCAAACAAACAACAACTTCAGTAAGGCTTCCAGAAGTATTGTTAAGGGCAATCTAAAAGGAAGCTACTATTGAAGAGGAATGAGATAAGCCCTCTCTACTCAATTTTATGTCTTTCTAAAAAAAAAAAAGTATTTCCATACAGATAGCAAAAGAGCTCCTATTGGCATCAGTGGAGACTCTTAGAAAGCCACATTGCCAGATTTTTTTTGGGGGGGGGCTTTTGAGGAGGGGGTGGTGCAAGGAAGGAAGAACAAAACTACTTTACTATAGGCTTGTTTGGTTTTAGTGGAAAATAGCTATGCTGCTAGATATCCCTTCCAACTCTTCTATTATTATTATTATTATTATTATTATTATTATTATTATTATTATTATTATTATTATTATTATTATTATTATTATTATTATTATTATTATTATTATTATTATTATTATTATTATTATTATTATTATTATTATTATTATTATTATTATATCACCTCAGGAGTTCTAGTTTTGATACACCGATGTCTTTAGAGCCAGGTGAAATGTGGAGGTTTACTTCACATTTTTTCTTCTTTGTGAATGTTTTTAGGTTTACAATAACCTGAGACACCCAGATGATAACGAGTGGAATCATGTTTCCATGTGCATCGTAAATGGTGGAGGAATACGGTCACCTATTGATGAACAAGCCAATAATGGTATGTGTAATTTCAAGAGCTTTTTCACAATGCCACTTCAATTTCATTTTGTTTTATATCAATTTTTAAGTTTGGACTTGTATTCACTCTATTCAACTTACTGTCATAGTTTTCTAAAATTTGCCAGGCTGTGAAGCTTTAGCTCTTGACCTTAACCTGTTTGAACATCCCTATTTAGTTTGGGTAAACATGTTATCCAAAGCTACCACGAGTATTGCCTGATAATGAAAATTAACAAGAATCCCTCTTTTGCAACTTCCTTTACAGAGAAAAAGCCCCTTCATCCATTAATATTTAAAAACTATCAGATCGGCCTTTACAGAGCATCTTATATATGTTTCTATTATTTTGCTGTAAATATCTTGTCTAAACCCTCTGTGGCACTACTAGTTTTTCTCTTGGAAAACCATCTAATCATTTTTTATGCACATTGAAAAACATTGCTTACAGATTTTTTGACACTTTAAACTGCACATTATTATCTTTTTTTATTGTGTTTTACTTATTCTTTAAATGTAATTTCATTTTTATACTGCAGCGCACTGGAGACCTTGAGATAGCATGGGTAGTAAAAATAACATTCCTACTCTTCATATGGATGAATGATGGCCTGCCACTTTTAACCTAAGATGCAAACTAGATGCAAATATAAGATGCAAACTGGAGTGGAAAATAGTTTAGCCCTTTGCAGTCACCTAGACAAGAAGCACAATTGTAATATCTTTGTTGTAATGTTGCATTAACAGAACCTTTCAAATATGAAAACATTTCTTCCCTCCTTTCCTTTTACTTCCCAGTAAACTAGGGAAGATCCCTCCTGAGATGCTCCCCACGTCCCTTTTTCTTCTGAGGGCTGAGACACCTTTTGCATGATGGTTTTTCTAATCCTTGGATCTTGCTCCTGTCCCCCAAGGTGATTCCTAAAACATCATTAAAGATAAGGACTAGGCTAAGGTCTGACAGGCAGTCTCATTGTGGAATAAGATTTGAACTCAGCTCTCTTCTACTTAACCAATACTGCGATGCCTTAAAAAGGGACAGAATTGTGCATAATATGACTTACCACTGTATAATAGTGTTGTGTTCTAATCAGGTATTATTACTTTGGAGGAACTGACAGCAGTATTGCCATTTGGAGGAACTTTCGACTTGCTGGAGATCAAAGGCTCTGCTCTAAGACAAGCATTTGAGCATAGTGTTCACCGACACGGGCAAGGAACGGGTGAATTGCTACAAGTCTCAGGTTAGCTATCTTCATCCGTTGCCAGCACAAAGTGCTAAAATCTTTTTCATCGAGCATTAACAGTTCATCTTTTCCTGCTCAAAACCCTTCCCCCCCCACCCGGGAGAATTATTTAATCTCCAGCACGGGCATCATTCCAGAGGTGTATGTGTCACTATGGAGCCAGGTAACAGGAAATAAGAATCTGGCTCAGACTTCCAGCTTGAATAGCATTAGATGTAAACAAACACAACAAACTGGAGGCCCCATTACTCATCTTTCCCTATGTTGTTGCCAAACTGTGAGGGAGAGAGAGTGGGGGGGGGAGGCACCCAAGCTTCAAATAAATAATGCCAAACATCTCAATCTTTGGTTGGGGTTTTCATGGGGATGTGCCTCAGAATAATCTGAAGCCAGATCCCAGGGCAGGGCAGGTATAATTCAGCACAGACATTCATCTAGCCTTGGTAGTAGAGATAAGAATCAATCGAAGCCATACAGTTGTGGTCTTTTGTAAACTCCTGCCCTAATTTCTTTCCCTGGAGCTACACTATGCTATAAAAAACGGTGTTGCTGCAGCCACATCATAAACAAAATGTTTCAGTATTTACATACTGGGATGAAGAGAAAGAGGACTGTGAATGGCAGGTCAGTTCTTAGCATTAGACTGTTTTTGAATCGGAGGTGAGCAGATGAGAAACACTTATTCATTCACGCCTTTATTTACTTAAGGAAGGTCCACTTAACAATAGCGATTCATGACAAAACGGCAATTGTAACTATTACCCCTGCACTGATTTGTGGTAAATTCTTGTAAAGAGGAATTAGTCACTCCTAGTTTTTTTTAAAAAAAAATTTACACCAAAAAATTATGTCTATTATTTTCCTATTTTGGTAGGGCACTTTTCTATTTTGTAATCCTGCAGAAATATATTTATTTTATTTCCCTACCTCAAGTTCCGTAAGAAGTAAAGCTAGAAATGTACACGCATATTAGATTGTAGGCACTCCTAGCATGGTTTAAAAGAAAAGAAAGAAAGAAAAGGGGGGAGAGAGAAGGATGGACATGAAGTTGTTTTCAGAAGAATCAAATTTCCAATAGAGGTTCTTGCTGGAGGAAAAGAAAATTGTCAGAGGGGGATTTCCTGTAACCAGCACCATCTCCTTCATCTTCTATACCAGGGGTGTCAAACCCGTGGTATCACAGCAGCATCACGTGACATATAGGGACTTCCCCCCCTTTTGCTAAACCTGGCGTGGGCGTGGCCAGCGAGTGACGCATCCAGCCCGTGGGCCGCGAGTTTGACAGCCATGTTCTATACCGATTTGGAATGGATACAAAGTGCTACCGTAGAATGAATTAAGAATAACTTCTCCCTTTCTGCTAGTAGAAGTGTTTTGTAAGCATCCATGAATCTCGGTTTTACCATTTGTCTACCCCCCAAAAAACAATGAATAGCACAACTGTTTATTACCGATATGTTTAGAGATACAAATAAGAGATTTGCAATAGATGGTGTCTAAAACACTTGTGACTTGTGTTTCTTAATAGGCATAAAAGTGGTGTATGATCTCTCCCGAAAGTCAGGGAGCAGGGTGATCAGCTTAAATGTTCTTTGCACAGCATGCAGAGTACCAACTTATGTACCAGTTGAGATGGAGAAGACCTACAAAGTGCTTTTACCTTCTTTCCTTGCCACTGGCGGTGATGGATATTACATGCTAAAGGGAGACTCAAGTAACCACAGCAGTGGTAAGTATTAGCCTTTCTGGTGATTAGCAGATGGCAATGTAATTAGAATGACTAATTATGGAAGTACTGGAATTCATATCCCTGAAATGAATCTGCATGACGTAACTAAGGACAGTATTGCTAACATCCCACAATTTCTATGTTCCCTTTTTCAAACTGCAACAAAAATATATTGGAATTCAGTTTGATTTGGGCCATTATGCAAATGAGGGAAAGTAGAAGTGCAAGTGACTTCACCATTTTCCTGTAAAGCAAGAGTTGAGATATACAAAACTTGAAGTGTCATCTTCAATCAAGAGCTGAGGTAGCACAGTGTTGTAGTATTGCAGGCTAACTCTGCCGACTGCCAGTAGTTCGATCCTGATAGCTCAAGGTTGACTCAGCCTTCTATCCTTCCAAGTTCAATAAAACGAGGACCCAGATTGTAGGGGGCAATATGCTGACTCTGTAAACCTCTTAGAGATGGCTGTAAGGCACTGTGAAGTGATATATAAGTCTAAAGTGCTATTGCTATCATTTTCGTCTCTTTTACTTCCAAATAGAATAATCAAGTATTTATTTATTTATTTGTTTATTTTATTTGAATGGATTTCTATGCCGCCCAACTCCCAGAGGACTCTGGGCGGCTCACAACATACTAGAAACCATTACAAGTATAAAATATAGTAATTAAAAAATACAAAAGTTAAAAAGAGAATCATGTATTCATAAACAAGGGGGGAGACCCATATCTAATCTAGTTGGTCTCATTTGAACACAAAGTAGCATTTGTGTTCAAGGTATTAACAAGGTTTTCAAGGTACTAACACAGGTTTATTTATAAACTAGCTAGGAAAATCTACTTGTGTATCAAAAATGCAGTTGGGAGAGTAAATGATCTCAATTTTCTCTCTAAAGAAAAGATTTTCACTGCTCTTTTATATCTGGTAGAATGGTTGGTGCTGCTTCCTTATTGTACACCACCAGCAAGAAACCTCTTAAGGCTCCAGACGCTGCGTATGCAGTTTATAAAATCTAGGAATAGAAAGACAGAGAAATCTTAATATGCATAAGACCAACAGCAAGGACCGCGGCAGCCATTCAAGAAAATGCACACTAGCGTTCAAACGGCCATTCTGCTCAGTCATGAAAACACACTAGCAGAGTTGCCTTGAGGGAGATGGGCTGCTATATAAATTTGATAAACAAACTTTGAGTGTTTTCCATTTCAAATAGCAGTAAATGGATCCAGTGCAGGATTTTTTAAAAAGAGTACTAAATTTAAAAGCCAGGGGTTTACAGTGCTCTAAAGTATTTGACTAACATTGGGGAGTGCCTGGTTCAAATGCTTACTCAGCCGTTAATTTCATAGCAGAACACTGAGTGAATCAGTGGCAATTCTCAATCTAATCTACTAAAAACTGGGTGATATAAAATGAAGGTTGCATGGGAACAGAACCACCGGATATACCTGGCTGCAGATTCCCTGGGCAAAGTACAAATGTGATTACTTTTCAAAAATAAAATTACTCCCTTTAGACCAGTGGTTCCCAACCTTTTTGTGATCGAGTACCACTTGGAGGTCCCGTACAGTCGCCACGTATCACCTGGTTCCAGAGAAACTAAATTCGATCAGATATCACTTTATTTCCATAATTGTACCGTTCCTTTTTTGGCCCCGCGCATCCAGCAACTGGATTCTCGGGCCGCTGGGACCAGGTGGGTGGCGTGTGGCAACAGTTGCAAATCGTTGCCAGATTATCTTGTGTTAGGCAGTAAACATTTTTGTGAAGTAAAAAATAACTAACTAAAAATCGTTCATGACCCCGAAAGTGTTCGCGTACCACCTGGAAGGCCCTCGCGTACCACTAGTGGTACACGTACCACAGGTTGGGAACCACTGCTTTAGACAATGTGACCTCTATTTGTTGTAAGAATGATGTAATAAGGATTTTAGGCTTTGAAGACTCTCCTAGGAGTGTACTATAATAGTAGAAGGCAAGGAAATGTAAGATTATTGTATTGTACTAAGACAAGGAATTTAACAGTGGGTGTGTCCAGAACACGTTTGTTTGAAATCTATTTAACACAGATCATTTATAAGCAGTTCATAATTGGCTAACATGGAATAATTAAGTTATTTAAATAATTTGTTTTAAACAGGTGATCTTGATATTTCCCTTGTCGGTGACTACATCAAAAGAATGGGAAAGGTTTTTCCAGCAGTGGACGGCCGCGTGATGTTTTCCACTGGGACTTTATTCCAAGCACATCTTTTTTTGACCTGGGGATTATGCGTTTCACTTTTATATTTCATTCTTTAATTTCAAACTTATTTCAGACTCTTTGGTCAACACTTACGGTAGTTCATGCACTCTCGGAAGCCAACATGTACATTCTTAATTGCCCTTGGAGTGGCTGGAATCCTTTGAAGTTTACTACATACAATTTGTATATGATTTATGTATATAATGTGTATATATGTAGCATCTTTGGTTTTTTTTAAAAGCAATTTAAATGATCCAAAAAGGCAAATGATTATTATCTGGGGAACATTCACAAATGGCAGAAATATAAATCGCAGATTTCCATTTGCATCGGAATAACAGCACAAAGCATGGATGGAGAATTCCAACCAAGTTACTCGTGAAAAGTGGCCAGTGACAGTAAATGGTGTTATGCAACAATTTCTGTAAAATCTGTTTAATAAAAAGAGCATTCTTTCATTTTTGGTTCTGTACATGATCTTCAGTTAATGCAAAAGTCATCATGAATGAAGTCTGAATAATCTTTCAAAGTCATGTTCTGCATTTTTTTTCCTCAGCGAAAATTATTCAGAAGAACAAATAATGGGATTTTCCTGAGATTCAATAAACAATAGGCTTTAATCAATCTTTTTTGAGTAAAAGTTTTTGTTGTCTGAAATAAAGGTTAATTATATGTACAAACAAATATACAAGACTAAACAAATAACCTAGTCATTAAATTAGCACACAGCAGTCATCTATGAAACGGAGTTAATTCAGTATCTTGATGTATATGTGATCTTGATAAGATAAAGGAGCAATTCTTTTCAACCTGTGAAAAATAATGGGGGAGGGAGGGGACAGAAATTATGTCAGCCAATGAAAAGACCACCAAATATAAGTAATAATAATACAGTGGTACCTTGGTACTCAACTGCTTTGAAACTCATCGAATTTAGTACTCAAATGTGTTTTGACCTGAAATTTTTTTCCCGATACTCATCGTTTATTTGCTACTCAATGCACAAGCTAGACCTTGTGGGTGTTGCTGCCTTGTGATTGACTACATTATTATTTATGGGGAAAATCTGTTTGGTACTCAACATGCCTTCTGATATCAATTAACAATGAGTACCAAGGTACCATTGTAAAGTCATAGCATTAAATATTATCTAAGTTCTTTACAGCATCCAGTGGTATTCTAAGAAATCCTTTCAGAACAGCCTAATAAAAATGGCTGATCTTCCTTTATGCATTGATGAATTAAGGGCCACCAGCTAACTAAGATACTTCACAAAAGCTCCGCCTTGTAGTGACTGGATGTCCTGTACAAACTTGCCTGCAGTTTTTATTCATTCCAGTGTTGAAACTCAAAAAGATTGTGGCCCCGATAATATTTTCTGCAATAGTGAACACTTATTCCTTTAATTAAAACATTCCTGTTTGTTTTATATGAATTAGTTATATGTGTCTACGACAAACAAAGAATGTGTTCTTACATCTAAGTAAAATAGAGTGGAAAAATATAGAAATAACAAATACAATTTGTTTTAAAAAACTTTAAAAATATATTGGGAGTGTTTTCCCAATGAAGTTTCTAACCTAAGTAACAAAATGTGGGGTGCAGAAATAAATTGATGACGAACGAAACAGAATTCAAATACCAGTAACCAAGAAAATTATTCTTTTTGCATTGTCTCAAAAGGAAACAATTGTCATTAAGTGCTACAACAGTCACTACTACAGAGACACCTTAAAGTAATTATATTTTACTTTAATAATGAATTATTATATTTTATTATAATAAAACTTCAAAGGTTCCTCCAGAATGAACATTGATTTAATAATTGCTGAATACATACATTCATATTACAATGAAGGTGGGGAGAGTAAAGTTGAAAAGTCCAGTCTAATTAACCCAATTCAGGCTGGAGGGCTTTCTTGACACCAAGATTCGCTAAGCAATGAAACCATCTTCCCAGTACAAGAGGCGGACTCTCCCTTACTGGAGGTTTTTCAAAGTGGGGCGGGATGCCACCTGTCAGGGATGGTTGAATGGATTCCTGCAGTGAGGTTGAACTAGACCAGGGGTCTCCAACCTTGGCAACTTTAAGCCTGGCAGACTTCAACTCCCAGAATTCCCCAGCCAGCTGGAATTCTGGGAGTTGAAGTCCGCCAGGCTTAAAGTTGCCAAGGTTGGAGACCCCTGAACTAGACAACCAGTAAAATCCCTCCAACTCATCTTTTCTACAATGCTTTAATTCCTTTAGTTCTTTTCTGAGGAAAAAAAAAACCTAACAAATAGAGGAAGCAACTCTTATGTTCAAAGGATATTTTGGCTACATTAGTATTTTACATCATCGATCAGATAAATTAGAACTGTTTGTGTTATGACATACCATTCAACTCTGGAAATAGTTCTTGAATTCCAATATCCAGTAGGACATATGTTAACTAAAAATAAAATGCAAAGAAAGAAGTTGCAATTTTGAACTTTTAAAATATTTACCTTAACATGGAAAGGTCTGCATAAATTTAGCAGATCAAAGAATTACCATTCATTAGGTAATCAGAATCTTCAAAAATTAGCTAAAATTATTCTCAAATTTCAGTAACTGCATTGTTTTTTTAATGCAATGTCACAATAACCAGTAATCAGAATAAATTACAAACCATCTTTAAGAATTTTCAAAATAACCTGTCTACTTACCCACAAAATGAAATGTGTCAGAGGCCCAATGACAGCAGCATGAAGTTGAGAATTAGTAACCACTGGTGCCTATCATCCATATTTTGTGTCCATCCTGCTTTATGTCCACTCTTGCCTTCTAAGTCTTTCTTATTTTCTGCCTTGAATACCTCTAACAGTTAACAGTTCTTTCCTGGGTATGTTTGGCCATCCATCCATCCAACCAACCAACCATCCATCTCTAAAGTTCTCCATTCCTGATCTCCATTTTTTTGCTTTTTCTTCTGTGCCCTTTTCCTCCTTTTCCATCTTTTCTCAGCAAATTTTACTGCCTAGATTCTTCCATTTATTCCTCCTCATATCCCCAGGCTTTCCATTTCATAAATCCCCCCCCCCCCTTTCACTCTGATACAAAGATTACCTTCATTTACAGATACAAATGTAAAACAGATTGGCTATGACTAACACAAACAGCATTCTGTGGGCCACATCCAATCTCTTGAGTCTGCAAATGCCAAGATATTTTGCCTAGTTTAACCTAACTTAGCCCATTAATGACATTTGCTATTCTGGAGTGCTTAATTCTTTGACCAATGTTCCTGCTATTAACTGCAGAAATACAATAATGCTATGCTTATTAATTGTGCTGCTCTCTTAGCCACACATCTGTCATACAGAAACAGTGTTTGGAAATACATTTCTAAAACTTTGAAAATTATTTCTTTACATGTTGTTCTGCATACTAGCTATTAATGTAAGACAGCTGGGCATGCACTTGTAATGATGCACAGTATTTCAAAACTGTAAGTTAAAACTGATAAAAATTCTACCCTTAAATACGAGAGGTGCTTAATCTGTGCAATAGAACCCACCTGTTTATTAAGTACTGGCTGTTGCAATCCATCAAATAGAAGTCTTATGCCTTCATATTTTGCATCTTCCCCAATACATTTACCTATCAGATCTGGAAAAAACATAAAAACATAAGTAAGTCAAGTCAAACAAAAGGAATTCAAACTTCAAGCCCAACCCTGAATGCTTTGTTCAAACATTTAGTCTACAAAAGGATAACTGCTGGTGGCAACTGAATGAACAGCTGATTTCTGTAAAACATTTTAGCGGGACACTTTAAATGTACAATGGGCAGCCAGTATATTTCTTACCATATAGAATCTTCTGATTACCTGCAATAACCAATTGTACCTTTTCCTTTGACTGGGTGGTCACTCATGCCTTGATTACTTCAAGATTGGATTATTATAATGCACTCTACATGGGGCTGCAGATCATACATGCAGGTCAAATTAAGTTTTGAACATTTATTCTCGGTGCTTTTAAGAGGGAAGGAATGCAATAAATACGCCACATTCAGTTTCCAGCTGGTGTAATAGCTGAGACACGTCACACAGGGGATGCAGAAACTGCTCCCTGCTTGCACTTCCACTGCTTTTAGTTAAGCTCTCAGATCTGCTAGAGGTGGAGCTCTTGCCTCACAATCAGGAGGTTGTGAGTTCAATCCTAGATAGAGGCAGATGTAAGGGTCTCCTGCTTGGGCAGGGGGTTGGACTAGATGACCTGCAAGGTCCCTTCCAACTCTATTAATCTGATCTGTGAAGTTCAGCTCTTTCCTCCTGAGTCTTCGGACCAAGGACTGAATGTCTGAGGAGACATCAATGAGTGTGAATAAGGAATCTTGGGAATGTGCTGGATTTCCATCTTCCTCATCTGAAGGTGTGTTCTTCAGCAGGGCCATAAGAGCCAAAAACTAAGTTCATGCAAAATTTCCATTTGCTAATTTGCAGTATGTAGATTACATATCTAATCTGCTCCACTGGCTTCCAATTTGCTTTCAAGCACAGTTCTTATCAATCATCTAAATATCTTGAATTTTCCATCATGTAAAAAAATTAGATTGGGGAGGTAGGGATTTTGTTTTTGAAGCAGCTCCCAATTGTAGAAACCACAAATGAGGAAAAATGGCCTGAGTAGCTCCATAGGCATTTTGGCCTAGCTTTTTGGGCACTTTCTTAGTGGATTACACTAGAAGAAATTGCCCACGTGGAACGGTTGCTATGCACCAAGACTTCTCTGCTGTCCAACTAATTCCCCCCAATGTTATGTGTTAATTAAATTTATACACTGACCCACCTTATTCTGCCAAGCAACTCTGGGTTGTTTACAATTAAAAATTAGTTAGTGCTCAGTCCCAAAGCATTTCCACTTCCCCAAATAATAGGTAAGCAAAATCTCATCCAAAGCCCTCATTATAATAGATATTTAAAACAAAACACAATAACTTGCCTGTTTCTTTGCCTGCTTTCTTTGATACAGGTAGTACTCAACTCACAACTGTTCATTTAGTGACCGTTCAAAGTTACAACGGCACTGAAAAAGTGACTTGTGATCATTTTGCACACTTATGACCATTGCAGCATCCCCACGGTCATGTGGTCAAAATTCAGATGCTTGGTAATTGACTCACATTTATGATGGTTGCAGTATCCTGGGGACAGGTGATCACCTTTTGTGACCTGACAAGCGAAGTCAATGGGGAAACCAGAGGCACTAACAACCATGTTACCAACTTAACAACTGCAGTGATTTACATAAAATTGTGTCAAGAAAGGTCGCAAAATGGGGCAAAACTCACTTAACAAATGTTTCACTTAGCAATGGAAAATTTGGGCTCAATTATTGTCGTAAGTTGAGGACTATCTGTATTTAGTGAAATAGCTTAATTCGGTGACTTGATTAATTTTCATTTTCCAAGATCAGACTACTGATCTTTTATGGTCTTGACCTAGAGCTCTAAGATTAACCTAGCATTTGCTTAACCTCGGTTCTGTGTCCTTTCCTAGATGCAGGATTGCCTCTTTCTGTCATTCAATCCACATTTTTTAGAGCCAGATTTTCTTTTTCATATTCGTGGAGGACCACTTGTCTTAACAGTTGAAAGAAATCCACTCCCAATAAAGCACCCATTGCATTTGGGACCTGGTTCTATAGTGCAGGGAGTATGACACGTTCTGTAAACTTCAATTTCCATTTTGGCATTTTGCCTCGGTTATGTCCTGGGCATGAGATGCTGGTTTTGAGAAAGGGATTCAGAATATATTTGTGAAGCTACTAACAAAGTCCAGCCTCACCACCATCCATTCGCCAATTCTTAAAACCTTCAGGGTTTTTGTTTGTTACTTCCATGTTCCAAAACCTCTTTCTATGTTACCCATACTCTTTTGGATATTTAAATACAAAACTAGTTTCCTGAACTCTTGTCATTTATCTAGGAGAAATAGTTCTAATGAAGAAGAGGTCATCTTTTGGTTCCATTTAGCATAACATTTTTGATTATCATAATTCTGGGAGCCATCTAATTTTGCCTTCATACAGAATCAGGCTGGGAAAATTGCTCCATTTCTCAGTACACTGGCTGACAGCTGTAACTCAAATCCATCTGGAAGGTCTGCAGTCAAAAAACAGTTCTACCAGTCTAAATCTAGTATGGAGTCTATTGCCTACCAAACCTAGAAAGGCAAGAAGTGAGTTAATTGGAAAGCAGTGTACATAGCTACAATCATAGAGTTTATATATACTAGAAATTGCACTGCCTACATGCAGGAGCCATAATGGCGCAGTGGTTAGAATGCAGTATTGCAGGCTAACTCTGCCCACAGCCAGGAGTTCAATCCTGACCGGCTCAAGGTTGACTCAGCCTTCCATCCTTCCGAGGTCAGTAAAATGAGGACCTAGATTGTTGGGGGCAATATGCTGACGTTTGTAAACTGCTCAGAGACTGCTGTAAAGCACTATGGAGCAGTGTATAAGTCTAAGTGCTATTGCTATTGCATGTGGCTGAAAACTTGTTACATGAATTAAAACAAGGGGATTTCTAATCTCTATATTTTCTTCCACTAAACACTATACAACAGTAATATCACAGCACAGGCCATGCTACTCAACTCAAAAGGCATATCGCTTCCTGAAGATGCTATGTCCAGTACCAGCTTTGGTCACTGCCACTATTAGAATAAAGGGGAATGGCTTGTAAAGGAGACAAGAAAAGACCAATACCTATAAAGCGTATTTGGGCTTCACTAGTTTTAGCAAGGTAATATATCTGAAACTATTTCTAAATCCTACACTCCTTTCATACTAGAATGCTTTGATAAACATATAGTAAGAATGTTTATATTAACAAGTGCCATTCAACCTGATGGACTTTGGTCATTTAGTCTGCCTCTCTTCTTGATAAATCATGCCACATAAACACTGAACCTGGAATGTATTTCATCATTTCTTCAAAGGTCTGCTTTGCCCGTTTGTGCTTATCTTGGAGAGAGCGAGGTTGAGAATTCTCACAAAATACAGCATCTAAAAAAAAAAAACCAACAACACATTTTTTTGGGACAATGTAGAACTACCCACGCAAACTTGCTTTAATTAGTTGGCCAATTTAAGACACTTACCGTATTTTTCGGAGTATAAGACGCACCTTTTTCCTCCCTAAAAGTGGCTGACAATTTGGGTGCGTCTTATACTTCGAATGTAGCTTTTTTTTTTTTTTCAGCCCTAACTAGGTGCTAACAGATCTTCCCAGCTCTTACCTTGCAGGCTTTTTCATTGTTACTCTCTCCAAAGAATGTTTTTCCAGCCCTAAGTCTTTGCAGTTTTTTTTTTCATTGCTCTACTTGCTCCAAAGAAGTTGTTTTCTAGCCCTAACCAGGTGCTAACAATCTTCCCAGTTCTTACTGGCTTGCAGGCTCTTTCATTGTTATTCTCTCAGAAGAAGGTTTTTTTAAGTCCTAACCAGGAGATAAAATAATGTGCTGAAGCTGACCAGACTAAGGATGCTAGCCAGATGAATACCTGGTAGGCAGATTGTTTTCCCCTATTTTCCTCCCCAAAAACTAAGGTGCGTCTTATACTCCGGTGCGTCTTATACTCCGAAAAATATGGTAAATAACAGAGACTTGGCCCCAGAGTAATGTTATAAAATTAAACTTGTTTTATTTAGCATTTGCTGTAAGATAAGTCTGCCTGTGCCAGCCCTTCTCTATGTACGCACAGCAACACCTTTGATAACAACACTTTATCTGCAGCTTTCTACTAACCTCTGAGAAGTGTTATCAGTGAGACCAGACGGTGTTCCTGAAAGAGCTGTTCTAGTTTGTACTGCAAGTAGTCGTCTATATATTTTTCTAAGGTATTTTTGAAGAGAATCCTTCCACCCATCAAGATGTGATGAAGCCAATCAGGAATATGGAAAACAACTCTAGCTGTAACACAGAATACCTTTTATATTATTGTAGAACACAAAGTTTAACATCAAAGCAACTGCTTTATCTTTGACTAAAAGTCTACACCAGTGATGGCGAACCTTTTTTGGTTCGCGTGCCAAAAGGGGGGGGAATGCGGGGGATCACGTGTGTGCGTGCCCACACTCATAATTCCATGCACTCCCGCACATGCACGCATGACCCCCCTGCTCCCAGCATGCAATGGCACGCCCATTTTTCACTCTCCCCAGGCTCCAGAGCCTTTCTAGGAGCCTGGGGAGGGCGAAAACGGCCTTCCCCACCCCCTCTGGAGGCTGTTTCCCGACTCCCAGTGGGCCCAGAAGGCCCGAAAATCAGCCGGCTGGTGCACACATGCACGCCGGACCTGAGCTCGCGTGCCCACCGATATGGCTCTGCGTGCCACTTGTGGCACCCGTACCATAGGTTCGCCATCACGGGTCTACACTCTCAACTTATACTTTCAGATTTCACACTACTAAAAAGAGCTTATTTTACAGCCAGTTAATACTTCAGCTCTGACACTGAGAACAAGACTACTTTAAGTACTAGAATTGTTGCTTTCATCTATCATGGATCTCTTAGTAATGACCTTGCTGGATTAGCCAGACTCTGAACTAATCCAGTAAAGGCACAAATTGAGCAAACTGTTAAACACACCCAGCCGCAGCTGATTTCCATGTGGCTTGCAGATCTTGGTTTTCATTAACTTGCAACATGCAGGAGGTGACAGATATTTGATTCCTGATTCTTGAAAACAAAGGAGTCTTCCCCTCTCTAAAATACTGTAATTCTCATTGATTCATACTTGTCTTACAGAATTTGGGGCTGGGTTTGCCTCAGTAGGTGTTTGACTTTCTCTGGGCGGAGAAGTTTTTTTAGCATGTCTGGGAAAGTTCCGTTCTCCCTGGATGGGAGACATCCAGGGAGCAAACTGGGAAGTTGGGGGGGGGGGAGGAGCCGAGGTGGCGTAGCGGTTAGAGGAAGTACTGCAGGCCACTTTAGCTGACTGTGATCCGCAGGTCAGCGGTTCAAATCTCACCAGCTCAAGGTTGACTCAGCCTTCCATCCTTCCGAGGTAGGTAAAATGAGGACCCAGATTGTTAGGGGCAATATAAATATACATTGCTTACTGGTGTAAACCGCTTAGAGAGTGCTTGCACTGTGAAGCGGTATATAAATCTCACTAATAAATAAATAAATAAATAAACATCCTGGAAGAAAGCAGTGGCAAACTACTTCCATATTCTAGCCAAGATAATTATCCATGCAGTCATCAAAAATTAGAGCTCAACTCATGAGTTTACTTTTCAAAACAAAATCACTCAATGATTATCATTTATTAAAAATATTAGTTGGGGATATCTAATCAGAAGATTCTATTTAATTTCTCCTTGTCCCATCCCCTCCTATCCAGTCCTGAGTATTGTATGGTTTTTATCAAGTAAAATGAACATAAGGCAAGGAATTTTCATCTGCAAGTCAACCTTTTCATATAAATATAAAATAGTCCTCCTTTGCCTTTAATGCATAATCAGAAGTATGATATTATACATTCTTCGAGCATGCTCTGGAATTTTAAACTCATCATATTTATCTTTAAATCATTCTCTAAACCCAAACAACGTATTGTCTATTGAAAAACACGTTTCTGTCACAGTCTGAACAGAAGTAAATCAATTCAAAAGATCACAAAGTTAATTACAAAGTTAATTTAGCATAACAGAGTATTCATACTCTCAAATAACATTTTCCTAAATCAAGGCTTATACTGTACAGTGAATAATTTAACAGATTTTTCCAAATCATACACAAACTTAATATTTATTTAATTGTTTGTTTTGTGTTTTACATATATTTACAGTAATATTTTATTTATTTATTTACCATCCAGAGTCTCTCTCTGAGAGAGTTAGGCAGTTAAGAAATATGAAATATAAACAAATAAATAAATTCATTAAATTTATATATGCCACTCATTTCACTATCAAATGACTCCCAAGATAATTTGAAAAATTACTTCTCTCTCAAATTGTAAAAATATTCATATGTTGAGAATTTTTGCCAATGTAAATTTATCTGGGACAGAATTACTACCTATGCAGCATGTTGTAATAACTTTTCTTCCAGCTTGTAGAAGCCTGCCATTCTAAGAATTTAACAAGGAATTTATGACTGTGAGAACCCTCATCTCTTACTTTTTCCTGGCTTTAAATTCCACTGGTAGAGCCTATGAAATCAGGAACATATATTGGCTTGCCTTCTCTTGGCATCCTCTTCCAAAAATACTTTGGTTTCATTTGCCAGTGACAAAATGATTTCCCTAGAGCTTTTCTGTGCTACATTAATATTCTAATCGAAATGATTAAAATGCACAGACAGTGGTGGCATTGATTTCACAACCAATCTACCAGATCTCATATTACAAAAAGAAGAAGCAGAAAACAAAATTAGATCACTTGCACTCATTCCACTTTCATTCTCAGAAATCCCTACCAACAGTTTCTTACCAATATACATTAAGTAGTCATAAACTCCTTCAACCGTCATCATCTTCAAGAAGTAGTTCTCATTCTGCCTTTTTTCTAAATTCTCAGAACGGTTTGCATTGTTCTTATAGAGTTCGTTATAAAGCTAAAACCAGAGAAAATCAGGTTTTTTAAAAAAGCATGAATGTTGAGGAATTTGTCACCAAACAAAATCAACTTTCACAATTTTGGTGGCCCCAAATAAAGCTGCCAAAATGTAATTACCTACAGCTGTGTGAAGTTCTTTTTTTATATATAAATTAAGTCAACTAAGTGTCTATGGAGATTCTTATCCAGGTCATGGTTGTCCCAAAATGTTTTTTTAAAGTGCTTTTTTGTTTCGTTTCTCATCTGAAGAGAAGAGAGCTGAAGAAGCTTCTTGGATGAAAGCGAAAAGACTTCAAGAAAAAAACAAAGTCCACTTGTCTTTTAAAAAACACTTTTGGGATAAGTCAACTAAGCTTTTTCTGTGTATGCCCCTTAACTTACGCAAAAAAAAAAAGCCAAACATTTCAAATCTGCCTAATCTATAATGTCATTTTATCACAGCGATTCTACCAGCCTAGTGCTTGGAGGCCCCAAATCATAATTTTAAAAAAAGTGTTAATAAAAATCAGAACAGATTATAATTAGTATTTCATTTCTACAATACTAGGTTTCATGCCCACCAAGAACCTTTATTTTTTAACAGAGGTGCCAAATATTGTTTTCCATAATAAATGTGTAACAGTGAGGGATATGCAAGAAAAACAATTATCACCCAAACAGAAATATATTAATCATAATAATAAACTAGTGTCATACTTCCATTTGAATATTTAGAAGATTTGTCTTTACTAGTCTGTTTTTCTTCTGTGTTCCTGTACAAGACATACTATACCTTTTTGTTGTTTTCCGAAGTAGGACTGAGAATAGTAATTTCTGGTTTACTTGGCTTAGGCTTGGGAGACTCACAGGAGGTAATAAAATTGATAATGAATGGTTCCAAGTGCTGGCCTTTCTGAAATTAATGCCAAAAATAGTTAGAATGGACAGGTTTCCATACAAGCGATAAGGGATAAATGGTGTTTATAAACAAAAAGGAATCAAGGTATCTTACCTCTTTTATTAATTTTCCGGGAACAGATTTTATCATTTTACCTACATGCCAAAAGATAAAAAGAGAGAAATAGATTTTTTTCCCATTATCAACATTTTTTAAAATTCTCTTGTCACTATTCTAACTCTGCTGCCTGTTTCTCTACTTCATATCTAAATTCATTAAACAGATTCTTCTTACATCATAATGAAAAGTTACCCATTGTTTAGTGCTTTAACACCACGTGTTCAGATACGAAGCTAAGATTCAGAGTGTTAATAGACTCCTCAGATAAATTATGTTTGCAGAACTCGGGCAGAATTTATCGGAGGTCAATGAAAATGGTCTGTTCTTGTTCTACTTCTATCTAATGATCTGTGGATTCCAAACCAAACTATAACAATGCTTATGCAGATATTTTAAAAGCTCTTTATTTGGCTTTCATTTGTAGCCTAGTACTAAAGTGAAAAATTCTTATACTCTTATGAAAGCATCACTATTGTGTCATACAAATGTGTCAATAAATCATACTTAATTTTGAGTGGCAGCTTGAATTGATTTAATGTCCCTTATATTTGAAGTTAAAATTCTGAATCCATTTTTTAAAATAAATAACAGCACTTTTCTTACCTAAATTTACATCAGGCAGTATTTTATCAAGAAACTGTGTCTCTCCACCATTACGTGATAAGAAGTCAGCCAAAAGTTGGCTGTTGCTTAGCTCTGGATGTTGTGAAAGTTTCTGTGAGGAAAACAAAAAGGTAGACTCTAGTGACCTTATCTTCAGCAAAGGCAATTTAAACTCTAATAAATACATTATGCTGAGAAAAGATAGTTTACTGCAAAGCAGTCTATATGGGGCTGCCCTTGAGAACCACTTGGTCCATAATACTGCAGTGCACACAATAAGGGAGGCCCTTAGTTGTCCATGTAACATATCTCTGTTATGTGATCTGCATTGGCTGCCAATTTCTTTCCAGGTGCAATTAAAGGTGCCGTTCATCACCTTTAAAGTCCTAAATGGCATGTGGCCAGGATATCTGCAAGGCTGCCTTTCCCTGAGGATATCCACCCATCCTTTTTTTCTGAAAAAGTTTTTTATTTTTATTCCCATACAGACATTTTCACATATTTATCATCTCATTTCTCATTTCATTCTTTTGTTTTGTTTTCAGTTCTCTTTTTTCTGTCCAAATATCCTTATATCTTATAACATTTCTTAAGTTAAAAATATTTGGATGTACCGGTGCTTCCATTGTTGAAAGCCACATTGGTATTTCCATATAATGTTTTACTTTTACTTTTTCCCACAGTTAACAAACTATTCCTTAAACAATGCTTCTGAAAATATGAATGTATTTTATTCTTCCCATATCATAAAAAAGAATGCCAACCTATCTGCAAATCATGACCTTCCAAAGTTAATAATCTTACATTTCTCAGCAGAATCCATTCTTTCAACCGTGTTAAACGCTGCTGCTTGATAGTATATTTCCCAGTTAGGTACACCAAAACCACCTCTCAATCTTGCTTCCTGTAGAAGTTTCATTTTAATTCTTGCTTTCCTCCCTTGCCAAATGAATTTCCTTATTATCTTATTTAACTTTTCAAAAAAGGTCTCTCTAATTTAATCGGAATTGTTTGAAACAAATATAATACTCTTGGCAAAATATTCATTTTAATTATCGCTATTCTACCCGTTAATGACATTTGTAAGTTCTTCCATTTTTCCAAGTCTACTTCTATTTGCATTCTCAATTTGTTATAATTATCTTCTTTTATCGTTATACATCTTGCCATTAAATATATACCCAAATTTTTAATCTTTTTTACTATCTGGATGCCCAATTTCTCTTCCACTTTTCTCTTTTGTTTTTCTGTCATATTTTTCACTATTATTTTCGTTTTTTCTTTATTGATTTTTAACCCTGCCACTTCTCCATATTGTTCTATTTGTCTTAATATTTTAGGGCCAATCTCTATTGGATCTTCCATTATAAACACCAAATCATCTGCAAAAGCTTGTAATTTATATTCTTGTTTTTTTATTTTCATTCCTCTTATTTCTTTATCTTCTCTTATTTTTCTATTTAGTATTTCCAATGTTAAAATAAATAGTAGTAGAGATAGAGGGCATCCCTGTCTAGTACCTTTCTCTATCTTGATTCTCTCTGTCAATTCACCATTTACCATCACTTTCGCCAATTGTTTATTATATACCGTATGTTCCGGCGTATAAGACAACTGGGCGTATAAGACGACCCCCAACTTTTCCAATTAAAATATAGTTTGGGATATACTCGCCGTATAAGACTACCCCTCCTACCATCTTTCTTTTTCTTTCTGTCTTTCTTCCTTCCTAACATTTCTTTCTTTCTTTCTTTTTCTTTCTTTTTCTTTCTTTCTGTCTGTCTTCCTTCCTTTCTAACTTCTTTTTTCTGTCTGTCTGTCTGTCTTCTTCTTTCTTCTTTCTTTCTTCTTCCTTCCTTCCTTCCTTTTCTTTCTTTCATCTTCCTTCCTTCCTAACATCTTTCTTTTTCTTTCTTTCTTTCTGTCTTCCTTCCTTCCTAACATCTTTCTTTTTCTTTCTTTCTGTCTTCCTTCCTTCCTTCCTAACTTTCTCTTTCTTTCTTTCTTTCTTTCTTTCTTTCTTTCTTTCTTTCTTTCTTTCTTTCTTTCTTTCTTTCTTTCTTTCTTTCTTTTTCTTTCTCCCTGCAGGAGGAAGAAGGAGCCTCTGTTGCTGTCTCCCGCGGGGCTCCAGCCACCCGGCTGAGTCCTAGACCGCGCCGCCGCCAGGGTTAACGCGCATGGGAGGGAAGGAGAGCGCTCGCTGCCGCCGCCGCCGCTATTGCTGCTCCGGCGTGTCCTTCGTGCAAGGCGCAGCATGTGCGAAGTCTACCCGGCCGCTGTGGCTGCACCGGGGAGCCCGCGTCCTTGTCAATGATGGAGACGCTGCGCACGCGGGAGGTACCGCGGAGCAGGCACCTGGCGAGCGAGACGAGTGGCAGCATTGGCGGCAGGCTCCTGTCCGTGTCTTCTGCCCGCCTGCCCGCCTCTTGCCTTAGCATTTAAAAGAATGAGAGGCGGGCGGGCGGGAGACGCGGGCAGGAGCCTGCCGCCGATGCCGCCACTTGCCTTGCTTGCCAGGTGCCTCTGCTCCGCAGCCCCTCCTGCGTGTGCAGCATCTCCATCGTTGACAAGGACGCGGGCTCCCCGGTGCAGCCACAGTGACCGGGGAGACTTTGCACATGCTGTGCCTTGCATGAAGGACACGCCGGAGCGGCAATAGCAGCAGCGGTAACATGTGCTCTCCTTCCGTCCCATGTGCCGCAGCCTTCCCAGCAGGCTGCCGGACAAGCCGGAGGAGACCGAGACGCAGGGCGGCTGCGGGGCTCCTTCGGCTGCTTGGCCGGAGAACGGCAGGGATGCGGCCGCGGCCATTTTTGAGCTCCCCCCAGCTCGGAAGTTTTAGTACCCGGCGTATAAGACGACCCCCGACTTTTGAGAAGATTTTCAAGGGGTAAAAAGTCATCTTATACGCCAAAATATACGGTACTGCATTTGAATTTTTTAAAAAAGCCTTCTGTGCATCTAGAAACAATAATCCTAGTTGTTTTTCAGAGTGAACTTCATAGTACTCCAACGTATTTAAGACAATTCGTATATTATCTCTTAACTGTCTTTTAGGTGTGAAGCCATTTTGGTCCGAATGAATTAATTCATTCAATAGTCTCTTCAACCATCTTGCCAAAAATCTTATAATCCACATTCAATAAAGAAATTGGTCTATCATTTCTTATTTGTTGTAAGTCAGAATCTTCTTTAGGTATAAGAGTTAAATATGCTTCTGTTCATGTATCTGGGATTTTGGCCTTCAATAACAAATCATTAAATACTTCACTTAACATAACATAACTTCACTTAATGTATCTTGTAATATTTTGTAAAATTCTGCTGGTAATCCATCAGGTCCCGGGGTTTTTCCATTCTCCTGTGTTTTAATCCCTTCCATTAGTTTCCTCCAAATTCTTTTTGACATTTTCTGGGATTTTTGGTATTATTTGGTATTCTCCAAATAATATCTTATTTCTTCTTCCTTTATGTTTTCCTGTTTGTATAATTGTTCATAGTAATTTTCTACTATTTTCTTTTTTTCATTGTTTTGGTAGTGTAAATTTCCTTTCACATCTATTAATTGGTTTATCGCTTTCTTTTCTCTCTCTTTCTTAATTTTATAGGCCAACCAACGTCCTGGTTTATTTGCATTTTCAAAAACGTTTTGTTTTACCTATTTTATTTTCTGGGCAATCTCTTCACTTTCAAGTATGTTTATTTTATGTTTCTGTAGCGTCATTTTATTTAAGTGTTTTATCTTGTGGATATTTTTGCAAATCTTTTTCCAATCTTTTACATTCTTCCTCCATCTCTTTTTGTTTTTGTCTCTTTTGTTTCTTCTGTTTTCCCATATATGTCATTACTAGTCCTCTAGTATATGCTTTACAAGTATCCCACAGATTTTGTAAGGAAGTATCCTCTTTCTTATTTTCTTTAAAAAAGAAAGTCAGTTCTTTTTCCATATATATTTGAAAGTTTTTTTTTTCATTTACTACTCTCTGGTTCCACGTCCATCTTGGTCTCTTTCTTTGTCCTTTCCATTTCATTATAATTGGATTGTGGTCTGCCCATATATTTGGTTCAATTTCAATCATTTCTATTTTAGTCAATAATTCTAATGGCATCCACATATCTATTCTTGACCACAACAAATGTCTATTCGAGTAGAATGTGTATTGTCTTTCTTTCATATTCCTCTGTCTCCATGCGTCTTGCAGTGTTAATTCGTCCATCATTGTAAAAAATGTTTTTGGAAGAGTCTTTCTCTGTTTCTTATTTACTTTGGTTGATCTATAATCCAGTTCTTTATCTACAATTGCATTAAAATCTCCTAATATACATAATATCTTCATATTCATATTTTTCTATTTTCTATAAAATTCTTCTTGATTATCCTTTGGGGCATAAATTGCTACTATCAGTACTTTCTTAAAGTTCATTATTATTTCAACCATTAATATTCTTCCTTCTAAGTCTTCATATATTATTTCTGATTGTATTTCTCGTTTAATATATAAAACCACTCCTCTCTACTAATGATGTATATAATTTTCTGAGTTTCTCATGTTCTAAGTATTTTCTATGATGTTTTTTTAATATGTACCTCTTGTAGACAAATAATCTCAAATCTTAATTTTTCTAATTTATTTACTATCCTCCTTTTTATTGCCGAATTTAATTCATTTACATTTAGTGAAATTACAGTGGGGCAAAAAAGTATTTAGTCAGCCACCAATTGTGCATGTTCTCCCACTTAAAAAGATGAGAGAGGCCTGTAATTGACATCATAGGTAGACCTCAACTATGAAAAACAAAATGAGAAGACAAATCCAGACAATCACATTGACTGATTTGGAAAGAATTTATTTGCAAATTATGGTGGAAAATAAGTATTTGGTCACCTACAAACAAGCAAGATATCTGGCTCTCACAGACCTGTAACTTCTTCTTTAAGAGGCTCCTCTGTCCTCCACTCATTACCTGTATTAATGGCACCTGTTTGAACTAGTTATCAGTATAAAAGACACCTGTCCACAACCTCAAACAGTCACACTCCAAATTCTACTATGGTGAAGACCAAAGAGCTGTCGAAGGATACCAGAAACAAAATTGTAGACCTGCACCAGGCTTGGAAGACTGAATCTGCAATAGGCAAGCAGTTTGGTGTGAAGAAATCAACTGTGGGAGCAATAATTAGAAAATGGAAGACATACAAGACCACTGATAATCTTCCTCGATCTGGGGCTCCACGCAAGATCTCACCCCGTGGGATCAAAATGATCACAAGAACGGTGAGCAAAAGTCCCAGAACCACACGGGGGGACCTAGTGAATGACCTGCAGAGAGCTGGGACCAACGTAACAAAGGCTACCATCAGTAACACACTACGCCGCCAGGGACTCAGATCCTGCAGTGCCAGACATGTCCCCCTGCTTAAACCAGTACATGTCCGGGCCCGTCTGAAGTTTGCTAGAGAGCATTTGGATGATCCAAAGAGGATTGGGAGAATGTCATATGGTCAGATGAAACCAAAGTAGAACTGTTTGGTAGAAACACAACTCGTCGTGTTTGGAGGAGAGAGAATGCTGAGTTGCATTCAAAGAACACCATACTTACTGTGAAGCATGGGGGTGGCAACATCATGCTTTGGGGCTGTTTCTCTGCAAAGGGACCAGATCCGTGTACAGGAAAGAATGAATGGGGCCATGTATCGTGAGATTTTGAGTGTAAACCTCCTTCCATCAGCAAGGGCATTGAAGATGAAATGTGGCTGGGTCTTTCAGCATGACAATGATCCCAAACACACCACCCGGGCAACGAAGGAGTGGCTTCGTAAGAAGCATTTCAAGGTCCTGGAGTGGCCTAGCCAGTCTCCAGATCTCAACCCCATAGAAAACCTTTGGAGGGAGTTGAAAGTCCGTGTTGCCCAGAGATAGCCCCAAAACATCACTGCTCTAGAGGAGATCTATATGGAGGGATGGGCCAACATACCAGCAACAGTGTGTGCCAACCTTGTGAAGACTTACAGAAAACGTTTGACCTCTGTCATTGCCAACAAAGGATATATAACAAAGTATTGAGATGAACTTTTGATATTGACCAAATACTTATTTTCCACCATAATTTACAAATAAATTCTTTCCAAATCAGACAATGTGATTGTCTGGATTTGTTTTTTCATTTTGTCTCTCATAGTTGAGGTCTACCTATGATGTCAATTACAGGCCTCTCTCATCTTTTTAAGTGGGAGAACTTGTACAATTGGTGGCTGACTAAATATTTTTTTGCCCCACTGTATTTTCATCTCTTCTTCCATCTCTTTTATTTATTTAATTGGCTAGTTGCTCTAGTTACTCTTTGTTCCTTACATTCTTTTGGTCGAGTTCCTTCTCTTATTGCTCTTTCCTCCCGTTCTTGTAGTTTTATTATTTGTCTTTCTCTTTCTTTTTCCTTTATCTCTTGATTCTTCTCCTTTCCTTCTTCAATGGATTTCGAATCATCTAAGAGCTCAATATATTGGTAATAAAATGACTCCGCTTTATCCAAAGTGTCCAGTCTATATCTTTGCTCTTGCCAATTCACCAATAATCCTTCAGGTATTAGCCATCTAAAATTCACTCCTTTTCTAATCAGACATTTAGTCAAAAATTGATACTCTTTTCTAATATCTCTCACTCTTCTGGGAATTTGCTTTAAAATCACAATTTCTTTCATCTTGTGTTGTATTGTGGTATTTCTTGCCATCTGTAAGATCTGATTTCTCACTGCTTTTTTGTGAATCTAACATGTATTTCTCTTGGTAATTTATGTCTCATAGCATATCTTGTATGCACTCTAAATATTTCATCAATCTCATTCAAAATCTTCTCTTTACTTTCCATCATTGGTTCTGCCAGCATCTCCGCTATTAGTTCTGGTAGATTATCTCCTTTTTCTTCTTCAATATTTTGAAAGCGTAGATAATAGTCAGCACGATCCATCTCCGTTGTTATGATTGCTCTCTCGTGATTTTTCCCTGAAATTGTTGTGTTCAAATTTATCTCTTCCACTTTTTTCTCTATTTGATCACTCCTCTCTTCCACTTTTTAGATTCTTTCTTCTGTCTTCCCCATCATCTCTTTCATTTCCTTAACTTCATCTTCTACTTTCCCCATTTTCTCTTTCAAATCTTGGTGTATTGCCTGTAGTAAACTTTTTAGTACAGTATTCGTCTTTTCTTGTTGTGCTGCTGCCTCAGATGTCTTCTGTGTTGTAGGGCTCGCTGCTGCAGAAGAATGGGGAATTACCTTCTTATTCATTTTCCACTCAATATTTATAATCGAGATTGATTGATATCAATCACCATCAGGATAAAAGTAAACCACAGAAAATAAAAGGGTAGGAGAAAAAGAAAATAAAAAATATAAATATAAAAAATATAACAAGAAAAACAGGGGGGAAAATCAATCACAATCTTCAGGTTCTTGTTACCTCAATCCAGTAAATTCAATAAATATGATAGCAAGGCCCAAAAGTAGAAAAAAGCATATTAAAAAAAGAAAGAAGAAAAAAAACTATATAAAAAAAATCTCATCAAAGAGAAAAGTAAGAATAAAAAATATAATCCAGTCTCTTATTTGAAAATTTAATAGCACAAATTTAAAAGGGGGAAATTTACTTCCAAAAAGAAAAAAGAAAAATTAATAAACTCCCCAACCAAATTTCACCACTCTTTTCTCTTTAAAAATAAAAAGATAAGTATCCCAAAAAACACAGCCAATGATATGAGAACTAAGTCTCTCAAATTTCTACTTCAAAGTCTCTTCACTATTATTCCTAACCAAAAACAAAACCTCCAGCCATCTGTTATTATGATTATCTGGCGCTGTCCAAGGTCATGTTATTTTCCTTCTTTGTCCATTAGATGGCAGTATTGTACTCCAGAACTCAGTAAATTTACTTTGAGTTTTAACTTTCAATAACCCATTTAAAAAGGGAAAACATATAGAATATAAAAATCAAAAAATCCCAATCTTGCTTTCCAGATTTTTTCTAAAAACATCATTTAAGAGTCTTTTCAGGTTTTTAATTTTCTGGTCTCTAATTGTCCGCCGCTGTTATTTGTGTGAAGCGGTAGCCATTTTTCCGCTCCGCTTCACTTTTCTCCAAACTTTTTTTCCAAATTCTTCCTTAAAGGAGAGCCGCTTTAAAAATAGGGTTCCTGTTTACAAGACCAAAACAAAAATATGTCACCCAGATGTTTCAGTCCGCTGTTCCTCACTTCTTCAGCATGGCCGCCCCAGCTTTTGACAGCTCATCTGGCCGTCTTCCACATCGCCCGGTCCGGAGCTTTTCACTGGCGTTGGAGAAATTGCAGTTTCCCCATCCACGCCAGCCTGTGCTTCGGTTCTTCACTGTCCCTTCAGGACAGCTCTGGATCACAAGGACCCCCAACGATGGTGGGATTCAGCTTTTATTTCGGAGCCCCGAAATGTATGCTGTGTCGCTGACCACACCCCCTCTCTGACACCCACCCATCCTATCAGGCCAGATAGGGTGGGCATTCTCCTTGTCGCTTCCTTCAAATATTGTGATCTGATGAGAGCTCGGAGTGTGTCATGGCAGCCTCTGCCTTATGGAACACTTGGCTCCCTGATGTTCGGCAGGCCTCTACCCTCCTGGTCTTCCGAAAAGCTTTGAAGACCTGCCCTTTTCCCCAAGTGTTGGGAGAACATTAGATGATGGCACGTAAGCACTGACTAGTGCCATATTTTTGTTGTTTTTAATGTTTTATACTTTCGCTGGTTGAGTTTTATAGTTTTTAAAATACTTTTATATATTTTGTTATTTTTGACAGGGAGCTGCCCAAAGTTGGTTGAAAGGTGGGCAGCTATAGAAATGTAATTTATAAATCAATAAATCAATCAATCAATCAGTCAATCAATCATATCAGACAAACATAATTGTCTATTAGGAAATACATATAATTCCATTGATTTATAAACACAAAATACCTGAAGGTATTCTTGAAATTCTTCTCTCTTCGATTTTAAGAATTCGTAATTCTTTGGTCCAATAATCCTCTTGGAGGGAAGCTGAGCATCAGGGAATGCACCTGGTCATAGAACAAAATTTAAACATGTTCAAAGTTCATTTTCACTTATACAAGCTAAAGAATGTTACTGATACACAACAATATCCCCAGAAATAGGTGGTAGAGAAAGCATACCATGAAATTCTGTTAGCTTTGATTCAAGCACATAAAATTCAAGATATCTTCTATAGACCGACCAGTGCTCAGGTTTATGCCCAACTGAAAATAAAGACACAAAATTATCATTTTTTATTTGTCCAGAATACAGGTAATCCCCGGGTTACGAGCGTTCTCTTAGTGAATGTTCAAAGTTACGCGATAAGCACCTTCTAGCGTTTACGAACAAGTCCCAAACTTATGAATATTGCAGCACCAAGGCAATTGTCCCCCCCCCCCCCGGGGCGGGTCTTCACAGGCATTCCGCCCGTTGAGACTCACTTACTTTGCGAAGATCTCTTCTCTGTCGTGCTTTCATTGCCTGCTTCATTGTTTCAGATTTTTGGTGCATTTGCAGAGAACAGAGGCCTAACGTACCATAAGGTCATGCGAGATCAGTAGTGTGAGATCTCATGCTACTGATCTCATGTGATCTCACACTTTAGGCCTCTATTCTCTGCAAATTGAGGCCTGGATGTTTGCAAATGGAGGGAAAGCTTTGGTCCTTTAGGCCTTTCCTTTGTTTCCTTTCCGAAGCCTGCAGGGAGATTGCGTTCCTGTAGGCTTTGGCAGCCCTTTGCAAAAAGCATTTGTTGGCACCAGCGGAGCTTGGGAGGAGCAGGTATGTCCCTCCGAAGCTCTGTTCCTACTGGCAAAGGCTTTTTGAAAAGGGCTGCCAAAACCTAAAGGGACACAATCCTCAAGCACTTTGCCAATGAGAAAGGAGGCCCAGAAGGCCATACACGGCCCGCTAGGCCTCCTTTTCATCGCCGGAGGCCTCATCAAGCCGTTTGCTGACGAGAAAGGAGGAAGAGGCAAAGGAACAGGCTGGAGAGGAGACAGATCTTCATAAGGTAAGTCACCGGCATGGCAGGTTTGGGGGGGGGGTAAGCAACTGTGGGAACCCCAGGGAGAATGAGGTATCTGTGGGTCGGGGAAGGCCTTGGGTAGTCTGAAATAGGTGGCCTGTTCCATCACTAGGCCCCCCCATGGCCTTCCCCTCCCCGAGATACCTCATCTGCACTTAATGAGCTGCACACTCAATTATCGAATGCGTGAGCGAAAGCAGGGAGGGATCTCGTTCAAGATACGAGATTTACTCCCATGAATTCTCGGGTTATGAATGGAATGGGCAGGCTCCAGGGGTGGGTTGCTCCCAGTTCGGTGAACCGGTAGCAGTGGCGGGAGGCTCTGCCCACCCACCTGGGACACTTCTGCGCAGAAGCGTTGCGCGCACGAGCGAACTGGTAGCTACGGGATTTAGAACCCATTACTGGCAGGCTCCATTACATTCGTAACTCGAGGACTACCTGTAAAAGAATTTTACATGGAAACGTACATCTAACAGAACTAAAAGCAAGTCTTCAACCATATTTTAAATCTCACACTTTTCAAACTTATTAAAAGCTTTTATTAGCAATCATAATTGTCTTTACTAAGGTAAACACTCTTCTTATAAAGTTTGACTCTGGGGATTTCAGAATTCATCCATGTAGTTAAACTAGAAAGCAATACAGAAATGGTTTGCCCCGCCTTTTTCTGGGTCCCCCCCCCAACTTCCCAGTCTAGTCAATAACTCTGGGATTTCCTGGTACTCTGTCAACCAAGAACTAACAAGTCTTATTTACTTTTTTGGGATCAAACTGTTCTGTCTGTGTGCTAGCATCTGATGTGACATTTTAAAAGAAAATGCCGAATGTACTCTCCTAAGACTGCAGGAAACAAAACTGACTGCATTTTATCTGCAGATGTCTTTCTCTCTTCACAGATGATGAGAAAACAAGTTCTGAACACCACTCTTGTTAGGGAAAGGCACTGTACAGGGAAATATATGGAGGTGTACAGCAGAGGAGCTGTTCTGCTCTATGCCGGAGAACTTGGGAAATGTCCTTAGCATGGACAAATGGATCACAAAAAGTGGGGCCTAACAAGGGATCTGTTATCCCTCCATTAAGCTTCACTCTGAGGTGTTCACAACAGAAACTCAATCTACCATGGATGCCATATTTTACCCTCATTCTCCATGTGGTAAAACATCCGTTCAGATGTTTTCGTTCTTCCCTTTTTCAGGGCCCAATGATTTTGGAAACATTATCTGAGACAAAATGAGTGTCAAACTGAGTATAAATGTGAAGAGCATTGGAAGACTTTGTGCATACATCCGATAGTGCTTACGTGCCAGTCTGTCATTCCTTTCCACATCAATGCAAAATACAGGAATTCTCTCTCTCCTTTCTTTCTTTTCAAGTGACAGGTCTTCAAAGAAGTCAATATAAGGAATGGTAATTTTCCAAGCAGCCAGATTACGAGGTGTATTAGGCATACTAAGTGCCTCCACAGGTGAATCATCTTCCATTACCATAATGCCTTCTTCAATCTACGGTAAAAATTTACCACATCAAAGGCCATTCCAGGCTATGTGACTACATTTATTGTACCATGTGCATAGTAGAGATCCTGTTTTCAAAGTGTTAAATATTACAAACTATTTGAATGAAACAGAACGAAAACTGTACAACGAAAAATAAGATTGCACTTGTTAAATAAATGTAAAATTACCTTCTGTAAAAAAAAATACCACTGATTTGGGGTATGTTTTCCCCACTAACCATAATATGATGGGACTGTAATTTGATGAAAATCAAAATATGAACTCTATCGTTAACTTGCTTTAAGTTAAAAGCAAGATAGGTTATGATTGATGTACTAAATTAATTCAATGATTCTACCACAGAGGATACACACAATTTTTCAACAGTGTCAACAGAATTTGAAAGTAAGCAACATAAACCCAAAGATGTTTGATTATGAGGAATTTCTCCCAATACTGCCATGCACTTACATTCTTACACTTACAGTCCTCGTTTAGCATCACCTCTGTTATTAACCAAAACAGTCACTAAGTGGGACTATGATTGTGCTTTCCTTTGTCCTGCTCCTTTGCCCTTTAGAATGCTTTCTCCAAAGTTGGGGTAGCACCTTAAAACTGACCAGACTAAATCAGTTTCACACTTTTCTGGCTTTCGTTTCCCTCCTAACTACTCTCCTGCTCTTGGAATGCTTAATCTGACACTGGAATCATTATTAAGAAGGACATTAATGTTTGCATTTGCATTCATTGGAGAGGAAGCGATTGCAAGAGAATAACCAGGCACACAATAGAGAGCACACATCAAAAGCAATTGGCTGCCAGTGCCAGTGCACACAGTCCATTCCTCATCCACTCTACAAAAGGGGGGGGGGGATAAACAGGTGAGCCAAAGGACAATGTGTACTAACTATAAGAATGAACACATGACTGAGGGAGACTGTGAAGATCATAAACTTGGGACATTTGATTATAAAGTTACTTTTTTTAGCACCTTTGCAATTTGAACAGTTGCTGAACGAGGCAGTCACTAAACAAAGACTATCTGTACCCAAGTGTTTCTTAAAGTGTAAGCAAACAGGACAGCAAACAGAAAGAATTAAATAGGCAAAGAATAAGAATTGTCCTGAAAAATTACATACTGCATCCGGCCATATTTATTTTGTGCAATGTAGGCTGAATTGTATGCATATCTGCATGTGTGTTTTATAAACTAAACTAAACTAATTACACAGTTTAAAAAAGTACTTAGCAGACATAATTTGAATCACCTTCATTTATAGTTTTCTTTTATGAAAGGGGAAATATATAAATATTTTCAGATTCCTTTGCTAGCTACCAAAATACTTGTACATGCAGTATGTGATATCTGTAGAAAATTTCACTTAATATGACACAGATATTGCCTCATATGATTAGCTAATTTTATTGGGAGAATGCTGAAACGATGAATTAAGAGTTCTGCATTTAATTATGTATGAAAAGCCATATGCAAGTCCCATCTCTTTGTAGGTGTGTGCGATAGAATCCACACACAAAGGTGTTTGGGCTTTCAACATGCTGCTGTGACATCCTTGTCCCTTTCACCTCTGCCTCCCCCTTCTTTTGGACACCTCTCTTCCCCACAGACACTGGCATCTCCAGTTATGTGAATTTTAACTCCTGAAATTTCCCAGCTAGCTGACTGATAATGAAAATTCTAGGAACAAATGAAGTCCACACAAATGAAAGATATCTGAGATGGGGAGGATTAATTCAGAAAAAGTGATGCATGATCCCAAATACAGGTAGCCCTCAACTTACTATAGTTCATTTAGTGACTGTTCAAAGTTACAATGGCATTGAAAAAAAGCGACTTAGGACCATTTTTCACACTTAGGACCACTGCAGCATGGTCACATGATCAAAATTCAGATGCTTGGCCACTGACCAATACTGATGACGGTTGCTGTGTCCCAGGATCATGTGATCACCTTTTGTGACCTTCTGAGGAGCCAAGTCAATAAGGAAGCCAGATTCACTTAACAACCGGGTTACTAACTTAACGACTGTGGTGATTCGCTTAACAACTGTGGCAAGAAAGATCGTAAAATGGGTCAAAATCCACTTAACAACTGTCTCACCTAACAACAGAAATTTTGGACTCAATTGTGGCCGTAAGTTGAGGACAACCTGTATAAATAAAAGTGCTTCATTACTGGAAATTGATGTTCATGGTGTAAGTTATGTTGACAGTCAACAAACCTAAGGCAAAGTGAAAAACGACTTGGAACGGATGAGAACAACAATGCAGAAAGGCTTGGCAGATTCGCAATAAAATACACACAATCAATGCTGAACTCAGAATTGTTAGCTCAACTCACAAAATCATCCTCTCCTTCAGCAAGGAGATAGTCGGGTAGCATAGCCCCTTCCATTGTGGTGCTCTTGAATACTCCTTTGATTTTGCTGCTTATACTTCTGATTCCAGATGATTCTCCTCTTCTATGCAAGCTTCTGCATAAAAAAACAAACAGCAAATGGCACATCCATAATAATTTCAAAATGAGATAATACTTCAAAGGGATATATGTAAGCAGTCTTATTCAGCAAAGCCTATATAATTTAAGAGCTTACAAGTAACACATTACTTTATATCCATTGTTCCAATCAAGCAAAAGGAAATTGTGAGGGGGGGAAATGGGTTTTCTTTCTGTGCAGCTGTGGTGGGATGTAGTCTGGATTCCCAGGTGGGAGAAACTGCAATTCCAGAGGGCAAAGCGAGAGCAAAGCTTGGAACGTTTAGTCAGAAAGAAGTGGGTAAAAATGGCTCCTCCCTAGCAAGTCTCAGAGTATATCTACAGCTATGCAAATACTGTATTTTTCAGAGTATAAGACGCACCTTAGTTTTTGGGGAGGAAAATAGGAGAAAAAATCTACCTACCAGGTATTCATCTGGCTAGCGTCCTTAATCTGGTCAGCTTCAGCACATTATTTTATCCCCTGGTTAGGGCTGGGGAAAAAATCTTCTTTGGAGGGAATAGCAATGAAAACAAGCCTGCAAAGACTTAGGGCTGGAAAAAAAACTTCTTCAGGGGGAGTAGAAATGAAAAACCCTGCAAGCCGGAAAGATCGTTAGCACCTCGTTAGGGCTGAAAAAAATCTTCGGAAACAAGTCTGCAAGCCGGGGAAGAGTGGGGGGGGGAGATCGTTAGCATCTCGTTAGGGCTGGGGGGAAAAGCTTCGAAAAAGCTACATTCGGAGTATAAGACACACCCAAATTTTCAGCCACTTTTAGGGGGGGAAAGGTGCGTCTTATACTCCAAAAAATACGGTAGTTGCTTTAGTTTGGTAAGACTCAATCAATCAATCAATCAATCAATCAGAGTAGAGCTGGAAGGGACCTTGGAGGTCGTCTAGCCCAACTCCCTGCTCAAGCAGGAGACCCCATGCCATTTCAGATAGGTGGCTGTCCAGTCTTTTCTTAAAAACCTCCAGTGATGAAGCACCTACAACTGAAGGCAACCTGTTCCACTGGTTAATTGTCCTCACTGTTAGGAAGTTTCTCCTTAAATCCAGGTTGCTTCTCTCTTTGATTAGTTTCCATCCATTGCCTTCTGGTGCTTTGGAAAATAAGTTGACCCCCTCTTCTTTATGGCAGCCCCTCAAATACTGGAATACAGCTATCATGTCACCCTTAATCCTTCTTTTTTCTAGACTGGCCATACCCAAATCCTGCAACCGTTCTTCATGTTTTTGTCTCCAGGCCTTTAATCACCTTAGCTGGTCTTTTTTGCACTTTTTCCAAAGTCTCAACATTGTTTTTGTAATGTGGTGACCAAAACTGGATGCAATATTCCAGGTGTGGCCTTACTAAGGCTTTATAAACTCTGTCCATAGGTGAAGAACATAAAAGGAAACTACTCAGAAATAACTCCACGTGTCTTTCTTGGTTCTTGGGAGGCTTGAGAGGAACCAACCATATAAAAAAGAGGAAGCAAGACAACAAAACTGCATTTTTTTAATGACAGCATTTTCTTTCATTGATAAAACCGAGGAGATAATTAGTAATCACTGTGCCACAGCTATGTTTCACATTGACACAATCATAAATGTAATTTGCTCATGGTGTTTCTCCAAGCTGCTCACTGGTGGGACAGAAACTTGTCCTACTTCCTGGAACGGCTGGAGAGCAATACGAAGCAAACCATCCCATAAGTTTTAATTTCTTTTTGGAAAAGTATGTTGTTTCATGAAGCAATGTTGAACTAGCGCTCCACATAAAAGTTGGCTAAACAGAGGCTATAGTGCTCTGCCATATGGTCATTCCCATTTATTTTTTAATGAAAAGAATTTTTAAAAATAGTTTAATAGGATAGGGAGCTAGTAGGCATCAAAAGCCATGTTTAACAGGCACATTGTTGTCATTGGGCGCCACACTGGATAACAAACAAATAGGATGACTGCTGCCTCTTGTTAATATGGCCACATTGTCACAATAGGGCCTTATCATCATTGACAATTATGGAAGAAAGAATACAGATAGTCCTCAGGTTATGTCCAGTCATTTAGCAACTGTTCAAAGTTACTAAAAAATGCACTTACAACTACCCCTTGAAATTCTGGCCCCTTTGATCACTTCATCAAAATTTGGGTGCTTGCAGACAGACCCGCATATACAACTGCCTCCCCTCCACCCCCAGCTGACCTTTGTCTTTTGCCTGCCTCGCCTCCACTGGACTCACTGCTCCCCTTCCCCTCCGGCTGACTTGCCATGCAGGAATTTGGTCAAGTAGCTGCCAAGAATCACTACCAGGCATCCTGGCTAAGCCTGAGGGAAGCATCGGGGAAACATCCCCATCATGCTGCCCAGCAGGAGGATTGCTCCACTGGCAGTAGCGCACAATGCAGAGGACTCATGCTCCTGGTGCCTTCTTGGTGGGGCAGAATGGACATCCCCCACTTGTAGCTCTCATCCACCAGCCTGTTTGCCTGGGACACTTGCCTCTTCCCACTTAATGACCTGTGAGGTCCTGGGATTATGGCGGCAGCTGGGATTGCCATCTCTAGTTGATCCAGTTACATGGAATCCCACTTTATGACCGCTTTACTGTAATTTCCATGACGTAGCAATAGAAATTCCTGTCCCAAATGCTGTCACAACCAGAGGGCTACCTGTACTTAAAAGAATGACATACTGAATTACATCCAAAGATACACAGAATAGAATAGAGCTGGAAGGGACCTTGGAGGTCTTCTAGTCCAGTCCTCTGCTCAAGCAGGAGAACTTATACTATTTCAGATAAGTGGCTATCTAGTCGCTTCTTAAAAACCTCCAGTGATGGAGCTTTCACAATTTCTGAAGGCAAGCTGTCCTCACTGTTAGGAAGTTTCTCCTTAATTCCAGGTTGCTTCTCTCTTTGATTAGTTTCCATCCATTGTTTCTTGTCCTGCCCCTCTGATGCTTTGGTACTTTGTGGCAGCTCCTCAAATACTGAAATACTGCAATCATATCACCCCTAATTCTTCTTTTCTTTAGACTAGCCAGACCCAAAACCTGCAGCCATTCTTCATATGGTTTAGTCTCCAGGCTTTTGATCATCTTAGTTGCTCTTTTATTTTATTTTATTTATTTTAATTTATTAATTTAATTTTAATTTTACATATTCCATTTTCAAAAATTAATGAGAATCATAATGAACACATCCAACAGATACCTTCTTTAAAACGTTCAACTCAGGCAGGTATATTATACAAGTAGTCCTCGCCTTATGACCATTTATTTATGACCATTTGGAGTTATGACAGCCTCAGAATGAGTACTTTATGGCACAATAAAGCACTTCTGGCTGTTGTAAAAAGTTGTCAACCCCTGCGGTCACATGACCACATTTTGGGTCTTGGCAACTGGCTCACCTTTATGACAGTTGAAGCATCCCATAATCATGTGACCATTATTTGTGACATATTTTTGCCAGTTTCGGGCAAAAAAAGTCCATTCAGAAGAATGGGTTTGCTTAACGACTGTGTTGGTTTGCTTAATTTCCATTGCAAGAAATGTAAAAAAAAATGGGTTCAGCCACATGGGTCCTCAACTTACATAAGATTTCCAGTCCCAATTGTGGCCATATGTTGAGGACTAACCTTAACCCTCTACTTACTTGTTTGACTTGGAATTGCGTGTTGGGGATTCAACTTCTTGAAAGAGGTGCTTGAAATACTAAATAAGGAAAAATAGTTGAAAATTGCCGATCACTCTTATTTTATTTTGTTCTATTTGCTATATTTTCTTCAGAAGTGATTTTACAAAGATACGGATTAGAAATAAAAATCACTATAGTTCATATATGTAACAGCATGGAAAGCAGGACAATACTGAAATCTATTAAGGACAGTAGGTACCAGTAGAAATAACTAAAATTTTGAACATATTTTCTGATATAGTATACTATATATTTTAAAAAGTACAGTAGTTGTGACAGTAAAAAAATTGAGATGAAACAAATATTTGCCTGATACAAAGGAGACATTAGGGTCCATTCTGAAGAACCTCTCTAAATTAAGAAATTGTACTGGAAAAGACTTTCACAAGCCTATGTATTAAAAGAGGAAACCAATGGTTTGAATACACCAAGAATTATTATAACCAGCAATAGTGGCACAACATGATCATAATGCACAATTCCTGTCAATAATTCTGCATTATTATCTCTCTATTATTTTTAAGGAAACTCCACAATAATGCACTGTAATAATTTAAGCAGATCTTAGAACTAAAATAAAGGGGTTATTTTATTCCATAATTCCAGAATACATTAAGACATTAGAGCTAATATAGAGGGGTTATTTTATTCTAGAAATGTCAGTTGAAAGACAAAAAGCAAGTAGACTCCTTGAGCTCGAAAACTTCAAAAATTAAAGCTGAAAAACAGTTAAAATTACAAACTGAGGTGGCTCAAATATAAACAAATATTTGTTACCTCATACGTGTGGCAGAATCTAGGTATGAAGACATTTTCTAAAAGCGAGAAAACTTGTTCATAGGCTTCAAAGAAACACCGCATTTGTTGTAGCTTCACAACTTCCTCATAGGGGCCTTCAGCAACTACAGATGAAAATGTGAGACGTGTCAATAATAAATATGAAAATACTTACTTATAGAAAAGTTTAATATTTCAGGATTATGATATCTGTCTCAGCAGCATTTGTCTGGTTTTATTTGAGTTTAGAAATTAAGCAAAATGGGGCCTAGAACTTGAATGAGCCCATACGTCTGGTGTGCTGTTATTTGTTATTTTTATATATATATTTACAACTACAGTATATAAGCTATCCAGAGACACTATTTGTAAGTTGGGTAACCAAATAATTAATGAATAAATGAATAAATGAATAAATGAATAAATGAATAAATGAATAATAAAATAAAATAAAATAAAATAAAATAAAATAAAATAATAAAATAATAAAATAAAATAAAATAAAATAAAACAAAACATACATACATACATACATACATACATACATACATACATACATACATACATACATACATACATACATGAATGAGTGGGAGACTTTTAAAGAATCCCAAATCTATAGTTTAGACTAGGAAACTGAAAGGACATCTCAAAAGAAACCATTGCAAATTATTTCTGTATTGCTGTCAAAAAGTTAAGTGTACATTTCCATGAAGTCATCAGAGGTCAACCTTGGTTTTTACTCGAAGAGCCGAGGTGGCGCAGTGGTTAAAGTGTAGCACTGCAGTTCAGCAGTTCAGCTGTTCAAATCTCACCGGCTCAAGGTTGACTCAGCTTTCCATCCTTCCGAGGTGGGTAAAATGAGGACCCAGATTGTTGGGGGCAATATGCTGAACTCTGTAAACCGCTTAGAGAGGGCTGTAAAGCACTATGAAGCGGTATATAAGTCTAAGTGCTATTGCTATTGCTAAGGCACCACATCTGTTTGTTTCTCATTTCATGGGAAAGTGTTGTGGGGCTGATCAAGGTACAAAGATACAGCAATTATTTGTTTTTTTTAATTAGGCAATGCTAGCATTTCCTTGTTATATGCTCTTTGAGTAGATCAGCCTTTCCCAATATATCCTCGGTAGTCAATGGTACCACTATGCCCCAAATTCTCAATATTGCAAAGACATGTTCATGCCAACATCTGCATTATTCTACATCAAGTACCCTTCAGGGAAAAAAAATGCAACAACTTCAAATACATTTTTCTTTTGATTTCACTTACTACTTTGTATCTCTTCCACAATGAAAGGATCAAATTTAATTTTGTCAACGCTTTCATCTAAGCAATATGTTTCATAGATTTTCTTGACTTCTTCATGGAGGGACATTTTCTCCGAATCTGATAATTCTGCCTGCAAAATTCTATTATTAAATTGCTCTGTTGATTGGGATAAAAAAAAATAAAGAAACGTATTGAGTTCAGACAGTTTTCCTTTGTTAAAAATGTTCTTTATATATTCAGAGAGTTTTACCTACTAAATCCATAAATATTGGATTATGATAACAACACAAACCCCAGCAATTAAAACAAATCTCCTTCGGGATCCCTGCCATATATTCATCCCTGTAAAATTTAGAATAGGATGCATTTCTGATGACTTTAAGTTCTATCTTTGGCCAAATATAAAGTTAAAGTTTAATCAAAGTTTTAAATGTTGCTTCTCATAATACTTTTTCCTAAACCTCTTCTGGCTATTAGCTAAGCCAGAAAACCAACTACGGAAAGAAAATTAAACCTGAGGGGGGGGGATCAAGACAAAATACAAAACTGCTATAATGTATAATGTATTGACCTGTAATCAGATATTTAAAAATAGACAAAGAGCTAAAATGTTTAAAATGCAAATAGGTTAACCCTTTGCTTTAAAATATTCTCAATAATTATTCCATCAACTGCAATTTCAATAGTAACACTGTCGAACAAGCACCAATAAGTAATCTGTGCATTTGCTAGAAATTACTTGGCATCACCTCTCCTACTAAGAAGCAGAGAAGTTCATTTGCAAGGAAAAGAATGTGAATCTAAATTCAGGAATTGAATTTGGCCAGTATGAAGATTCTGTGGCTCCCTGAGACAACATGAAATTCCAACCAACTTCATGTAAATGAATCTAGACCTTCCCAAAGTTTTTTGAGGTTCTTCAGAAAATTATGGAAATGCATATAATCCACAGGAGTTTGGGAGTATTACATTAAGGGACACTTTGTTACCGCTGCTTTTACCACTTGAGATACAACCGAAGATTCTTTTAATCCGCAACAACTGCAACATCACAGAGTAGAAGTAAAAAAAAAAAAAACACCTAGATTTTATATTAGCCAAGTCAGAGATTGATTTAAGGCAATTCACAAGACAAACAAAAATCAAGTGAAACCAAATTGTGCATGAGTGGTTAGAGAGAAGACAACTCTCAAAATGTTAATTCTCCCTTCAGGTTATAAAGATGCTTTTGAAAGGAGAGCCTGCCTAAATTACTAATCTAACACTTTACAAGGGAAGGAAAGCTTCATATTTTCGGCAGGCCAGGAGATAATTATTTCACAAATGGCAGGATACAGATTTAAGCCCATGTGGGAGCTTCCAATCGGCATCCATCAGCTACTTCAATATAAACAGGAGCCGAGGTTGCACAGTGGTTAGAGTGGGGTACTGCAGGCCTCTTTAGCTGACTATGATCCGCAGGTCAGCGGTTCAAATCTCACCGGCTCAAGGTTGACTCAGCCTTCCATCCTTCCGAGGTAGGCAAAATGAGGACCCAGATTGTTGGGGGCAATGTAAATATACATTGCTTACTGGTGTAAACCGCTTAGAGAGTGCTTGCACTGTGAGGCGGTATATAAATGTCACTAATAAATAAAATAAAATAAATAAATGCCACATGGCTTTCCATTTCAGCTCACTTAAAAACAAATCCAAATACTTTATTTTAAGAAATCTGATTTTGATACATAATCTGGAAAACTTCAGCAAAAAAAGCTATACTAGTCCAAACTTATACTTGCAATGTAAATAAGTATCACTTTAAAAATTAGTTTTTCCCCCTTCTTTTCCTTCTTTTAAGATTTTATGTATTAGATAATAAGCTTTAGTGTGGAAGCCACTTTATCCCCTCTGTTTGCTAACACAAGCTTAAGTGCATTGCAGAAGCAACTTTTTATTTTTATTTTTGTAATGCATTTTTATTTAATGTAACTAAAAAGATAACATATTGAGGAGGGATTTCTTACCTAACTCCAGGTAAAATTGCAATACGTGTACTGTTCCTTCTTTCTTCAAAAAACTCATAAATAGAAAGAAAAGATCCTGCTTGCCTTCAAATTCTTTCAGTTCAAAGTGCAAGGCCTTAATAGAAGATTCAATATGGAATTTATTTCTAATTATCCATACCATCATTTTCTAATGCATATACACTTAACATGCATTTTTTTTCACACTTACAGAAGGTTTTTTGTTTCTAGATTCTGCAAATTTCTGCAAGAAAGGAACCAAAGGTGAAGCAGGTTCAGTTGCTATTTCAGGCTGTAAGAAAAAAAACCAGAAGAAAAAATCCAGCATCCAAGAACAAAACCGTATGATTTCACAATTACTATAATTCTTTTTTTTTCTTGTAGTACTCACTGGACTATCATCAATGAAGATAAGTATCAAGTGGTTCACAGTATCCTAAAAGAAAAGACAGGCATATTTAAGAGGTAGCTGAGACAAAAGGCACGTCATGTTATATATTTTCCTTAGAAACATTTCTTAAAGACTCTAAGCCCCACCATTAGAAGAATTCGGCCCTTCTGCCCTACTTCCAACTTGTGTGAAAGACTAATTTGGAAATCAGCCGACATCTTTGTAAAACTGGGACGTAAACCACCACTTTGGGGCCCAGAACCACATGAGATTCCACCTAACCACCTACTTCTTGTCCTACACACTCAACAAATGCAGTTAGGGTAAGGCTACCAGATTTGTAATATAAATATCCAGATTATCTCTACATGGTAGCAAAGAGAGTGCTATGTATCTTTTTGTTCCTCTGCCCAATGATGAATGGAATGTTGGTAGTCCAACCACAGGGTTCTAGTAGAAGAGCAGTACAGGAGGAAGGGACAAGTGAGAGGGGGGGAATGCCACAACTTGTACTAACCACCTCCACCTCTACTTCTGGTCCCATACTGTACACTGAAGCAGCAAGATGCTCTAGAAATAGAGCCCTCTATACACCAGCCATAGAAATTTAATAAGTGTAGGTTATCTACAGTTAGATTCACATCTAAGACTGGTGGAAACCAAGGACCTGAGAACTATTAAGAGAAAGTCTAAGAATTTAGACAGTTCCAAGTAGGATAGTATTTTGTAAAATAGGATGTTCAGCTGTGATAAATTCAATATTTCCAGATATCGAGGAAGTCCTTTAGATATAACTCCTAGAGCTCCAATCAGTTATTATTATCATATCATTAACTCAAACCCCACAAAGTAACTTTCTTTGGCATATACATACAGTACTTACGTAACAGTTCCATTCTGCAAAGCCTTCTATAACCTGACTTTCATGAAATTCTTCTACCCATTGTACTACTTTGCATGAACATGTAATACAATTTTGATAGACCTTAGTTATGGCTTATAAGAACATTTGGGTAAATCCAAATGTATATAAAATGAATTTATATACATTTATATGTATATAAATGAATTTATATAATGAATATGAATTTATTTAACTGTCTAATATGGTCAACTTAGAAGTTTGTCTAGCAGAGTCCCTGACCAAGCTTAACTGTCTCCCAACTATTCTCTAATGTTTGCTCTTTTATGCTAAAATGGAAAAGACGAGGAGATAACATTAAGATAAAGAAAACTGATATTCTAGGGAAGCAATTCTCGATGTCACAAACCCGTTTCCTTTCCCAACACTTCCAGCTGCAGTAATGGAGTATGGGGATGCAAAATGGAAAACTGCACCTCAGCTTTTAATGATTTTTCAACAAAAACTCCCTTTTTATAAACCTGTAATCCCTTAATTCGGGGTACAGTTGGGGTGACTCTATGGAGCTGAGCGTTTACTGGCCAGATGCCCTTCCTGACACCATGTGGAGTTTGCAGCAGATATTTTTTATTTGTGCCCTGATAGAGAAACATCTGTCACTGTCTAGGATTGAACTCTCAATCTCCCAAGTGGGAGGCGAGCATCTTAACCTCCAGGCCATCAAGATTCTTTGTAACAAACACCTCCTAAATTGCACCTAGCTAAGATACCCGACCCTTGCAAGCTATAATTCAATTGGATATAAAATGAGACAACCCTGAGGTTATCTTTTTTTTTTACTTTTTTCATTAAAAATCTAAGTTCTTATTGAACCCCTTCCTCCTTCATTGCACATTTCATAAACCACCACACACCTGCCGTGGCCTACACAAACTACCTGGAGCTTCTCAGCACTTACCGGATCAGCTAAGTAATCCATAGAGGGAAGGAAAACAGAACCCGATAGGATTTCTCTTATGAGTAAGGTGAATGTCCTAGAAAGAATAAACGCCAATTTTATGCAGTCATATACCTTCTTCATAAACTATCATGAAGTTAGCATTCAAATTAAATTGGTGTAAAGAATCATTTAATGTACTGTTAAATAAATACATAGATACACAATTTCTCTTACATTTTTTTCACAGAAAACTGATCTGCACACACACACACACACACACACACACACCTTTTTCTTTTTGGTAGTCTTTATATATCCACCCACTTAATCTGACTTTCGGAGCATACAAAAGAATGACAAGAAGTTAAAACCAATAAATAAAAAAATCCCCAACACCTGCCACTAAAATCAAGCAGGCAATACATAGCAAATGCATCTGAAATATACTGTAAGTCCTAAAGATGGAGACTTTATTCATTTAGCCTTTGGGAGCAGGTGATCCTGTAAATAATAGTGTTCTATACCACACACAGGGCATTTATTATGACAGCAGCCAACTATAGATCTAGGTCAAATTGAAGCCTTTGTGCACTTGATCCCTGCCACTGAGCTGAAGGAACCAGAAAAATACAGTGCTTTAATGATATCCTCCATTAAACTTCATGGCAATCTGAAGAACAATTACCCAGCCTCAACTTTTCATGTAACAATGTACAATGGGGAAGGAAAACAAACTATAGACTGATATTCTCATCTCTGGATGGAACTGGACAATTTCTTGCCTGTGTGCCATTGTTTCTTCTTGACGCTTGTAATCCTTGCAAGTAATTTGATGTGCTGTCATGGCATACATAGAGAGAAGCCAGATACACTGAAAGATATAGCTTGGCACTACACATGTGGTACTAACAAAGAAAAAACGATTCCCGATTTGTAATTTTCTTTCCTTCATTCCTCATGCTGCACATATGACTATTTGTGTCTGGGCAGGGCCTCCTCAGAATGTGTTATAGCTAAGAAAAACTTGTGGTGGGATCTCTGCCTCAAAGTGATGTACATCTCGATATCGTTGTGGTAATTTCCTGGTGTTTCTTTGACAATCAAGGCAAGCCACAGAACTGAATGGATAATAGTTGGAGTGAGGGTAGATAATGTGAATCCACATAAAATCTATGTGAAGAGTTGTAGTTGCAAGTAAGCTTTGTTCCGCTGTCACCTTAAAATACTGCAAGATTCTCACTTTTGATCAAGTGATTGCAAAGTTAAGAGGTTAACCCTGCTTTGCCAAAAACATAAATCTTGAATGGATCAAATAGCAATTGTATTTTTCGGAGTATAAGATGCATCTTTTTACCCCCCAAAAGAGGGTGAAATCCTGGGTGCGTCTTATACACCAAATGTAGCCCCACCCACCCAGCCACCCCCACCCTTTGGCCTCTGTCTTCCAGCAATTTACCTGTTTGCAGCAAACAGGGAAGAGCCTGTTAAGACAAGCAAGTCCTTAGCAACTTCCCGATCCCCAGCTGATTTGCCACATGCTAAACTGAAACTGAAACTAAAACTGCAAAGAGGCAAACAGCTGGGAGAGACACACAGATTTTTATTTTCTGCTGAACTGGATGAAAGGGGGTAAGTGAATAACTATAAATGTCTGTAGAATGTTCAAATTATTAGACTTATTTTTTAAATACTGCTTTATTAATGTTCTAGAGCCACGGGTCTCCAGCCTTGGCAATTTTAAGACTTGTGGACTTCAACTCCCAGAATTCCACCGCCAGCTTTGTTAGCTTTGCTGGCTGTGGAATTCTGGGAGTTGAAGTCCACAAGTCTTAAAGTTGCCAAGGTTGGAGACCTCTAGACAACTTAACAAAATAAAGAAGCTTTTTAAAATAAATGCTTGCTCTGAAGACGTGCAGTGCTATTGTATCTTCTTTTAAATAATAGAGGATAATGTATACTTCCAGAAATTTTAATTAATTTTAACAGCTCTGTACAAGTATAGTCTGAAATGTAACAGTGTCCTGTTTAGTATTAGAGTTAAATCCTTCCTTACTTTGAGTAGATCTATTTAAATAATTGGGAGGAGTTAGTGTGACTACATTTAAGAAATCTTTCTGGCATAATGTACATTTCTCCAATTCTTTGCTATTTCTATGGGTCAGGCACACATGCACAGAAATACACAGCAAACAGTGTATATCATCTGTGCTGTTTGCTGTTTGGCAAATTGCTTGGAGGCAGAGGCCTTTTTTCCTTGTTTTCCTGCCCCAAAACTAAGGTGCGTCTTATACTCCGAAAAATACGGTAATCTCTACCGCTTCTGAAGCTAAAAGTGTTGGGGCCAAACTGTTACTCTGTTAGTTGTTCAGCAGAACATGCTTCAATGCAACAGACAATTGAAAACAACTTCTAAAATAGTTAAGCACCTTCTAAACAAAAAGGTTAACTAATTAAAAGCATAATATAGACTATCAAGGTGGTGAACATATCCAATATACCTTCCTCCTCCTCCTTTCCCCACAACAACCCTCTAAGGTGGGTTGGCCTGAAACAGAGTGACTGGCTCAAGGTCACCCAGCTGGCTTTCATGCCTAAGATGGGACTAGAATTCATGGTCTCCTGCTTTCTAGCCTGGTGACTTAATCACTAGACCAAACTGACTCTCAAGTTTAAAAATAGTTCAAAGAAAGTGCTCTAAATCTTTCATGAGCGCCTTATGGCAACAGCCCAACTTTTTTAATGCTACCGCTTGGAAAAAGAAAAAAGGATGCTGCTGCCACTTTTAAGGACTTCCATCTCCCCAGAAAACAAAATTTCTTCAGTTTCCTTACTGAGATTTCTTGAAAGAGAATAGGATAAAATTACAGAAGTCTCAGCAACCAGAAAGATTTTTTTTAATCTTTATTTATCTGCCAGCTTTTTGAGGTGCCCTGATGCAAACTTGTGAGGAAGCTACTTTTTAATTGATAACAGAACCGTCCAGCTAGTTAAGATTGCAAATCAAGCTCTCTCTCCCTCCCTCCCTCCCTCTCTCTCCTTTTAAACATACTATCATGGGATCCACCCATCAAAGTTAATGCAATGATTAAAGCAGTGGCACTGGTTTTTTTCTTTCAGAAAAACTGGTATCTGTTCTAGACAGTATAACTGGTTCTACAACCACTTTAGAGAAGGGATAAGTAAACAAGGCATCTAGAGAGGAGAAGAAAGTGCATTCTGAGGTACGTAGAGTATTTTTTGTATATAAAAATATGCATATACAATGCTGTGGTAGTAGAAGTCCTGTTCATAAACTAATAGGCTAGGTCAGGCCTGTCAAACTGGTGGCCCGTGGGCCGGATACGGCTTGTGCAGGCTCCACCCACCCCAGTTCCACAAAAGCAAAAAACATAGTGATACATCACAATACGGCCTGTGATGCAAGTGGGCTTGACACTCCTGGGCTAGGTGGTCCTCAAACTGGACTAGTGGCATAATTGCAGTCAACAATCTTTCATTCCCGGCAAGTTACATAATAGAACTTCCTCAGGATCTCTCAGAGTTTGTGGTATTAAAAAAAGATATTGCTCCCTAGTGGTACTAGGGAGTCTATTCCAAATCTGGGACTTGTACATTCACTTCTGATACAGGCATTCACTTAGAAAAGAAAGTCCTTGATTCTAGCACTGATTTTTCTCAACTCGAGGGGCAAAAGTATGAACAGGCATGCCTTTGAAGAGCAATGGTTGCTGTTATGGTGTTCTCTCCATATTCTCCATTGAATCTGGACATGTTAATCTTATTGGTGGACATCTCTAAAAGCCTTGGCCAAAAAGATGTGGACTTCCTTATCTAGTTCACCCCAAGAGGCAGAACTCCACTAACTCTCTCTTAGCTCTAGAATTTTGCAAGAAGAATATTGCAGAGAGGCAAGTTCTTATTTATGGCATTCGTATACAACAGGGGTGTCAAACTCACGTCGTCACGGAAGCGTCATGTGACGTATCGGGACTTTACCCTTTGCTAAACCAGGCGTGGGCATGACCAGCACATGATGCATCTGGCCTGCGGGCCGGGAGTTTGACAGCCCTGGTATACAACATGATGAAATTGCTATTGCAATTAGCAATAGCAATAGCACTTAGACTTATATACCGCTTCATAGTGCTTTACAGCCCTCTCTAAGCGGTTTAGAGTTCAGCATATTGCCCTCAACAATCTGGGTCCTCATTTTACCCACCTCGGAAGGATGGAAGGCTGAGTCAACCTTGAGCCTGGTGAGATTTGAACAGCTGAACTGCTGAACTAGCAATCAGCTGAAGGTTGCAGTGCTGCTTTTAACCACTGCGCCACCTCGGCTCAAATTCTAAATATTAAATACATTAACACAAAATTGATGCACCCGTCCACTTATTTTCCTATCTGGTTTGGTAATTCGAGGAAAGAAATATTCAAACCAATTTCAAAAACCAGGTTCTTCTGACAAAGTATAGGTATTCAAAGAATCTGAGGAGCTTTGTACCAGGTAAAATGTATTCATGTAAACCACAGGTCTGCCACCTGTTATTTTTATACAAGGTTGTTTTTTAATAAAAAAATATTGCCCTACCCCTTTTTGCAATGCAGGCCCTGATAAGCCCTTTCAATACTGGTGTGGCCTTTTGTAGAATGGAGGTGGCATACCTGATGGTTGAAGAACATTTTCCTCCACTGATTGAAATTTAGCACAATCAAGCATTGACAACACCAAATTCATACCCTATACTGTCTAAGTAACTCACTTAGTGACAGCGTTCAGGGAGGAGAAACTGAAAAAAAACAAGAAACGGAGTCAGGAGAAGATGATGACTCAGATATAAAGCAAGAGAGGGTTGAGACACAAGAGCAGTCAATGCCATGCAGGTCAGAGCAATGGAACAAGGGGATTCCACCTGACAGGTATTCTGCTGGTGAGATTAAGGTGTATTTGTATGGTATGAGCCAAGAAACTATCAGGAAATATTAGCATTACCCAAAATTGAACAAGTAAAGTGGAAAGAAGCAATGGACAAAGAAATGAAATCCATGGGTGAACATAAAGATAGACATCTTATGGGTGTTATAACATGTTATGATATGTTATGGGTGAACATAAAGATAGACATGTCATCTCGTTTATTCATGCTGTGTGGGCATTTTTCTATCTCAATGGCTTCTCTGATTATTCTATACACCTATACACCTCCCGCCTACCAGTCATTTGGAAACCTGCCCTTATTGACAAACGAGTCCCTAACACAAAGAATGACACCAGACCCATACTCACAAAAACCACACAGGATGTCACCACCACACATCCACGCAATAAGCAAACCCAAACCCAAACCCACACCAATGAGGCACGACCACAAACCAGAAGCTATACCACAACTGCATCATTAGCCACTTTAAATCCCTCCAATCCATACATGAAGCGAACTGACACCCTCCATGAAGATGTGGCACGACCATGAACCCGAAGCCAAAAAACAGCAACACAGCTCACCAGCTCAAATCCCCCTGCAATTCAGACTAACCTGAGCACAACCAAGCCCCCACCTAAACAGAACACACCCCCAACCAATCAGAGCACAGCCAAGCCCCCACCCAATCAGAACACACCTCCACCCAATCAGAACACAGCCAAGCTCCCACCCTATCAGTTCAAACCCCCACTGGCAGTTAAAAGGAAAAAACAGCTGCAATCTCACATTGCTCCCAGAAGCAGGAAGCCGAAGACACCAGCCTGATGATGACGAATGAGACTTCGTTGAAACGTCGCCAAGACACTTCCAATTTCGCACGGGAGAAAACCCAAATAACCAAAGACATACATACATACATACATACATACATACATACATACATACATACATACATACATACATATGAGTGCCTCTATATTATATAGCTTCTGTGCTTATTGATTCTGTACTTCTGGATTCTGAGTTCTGGTTCTGGTTTCTGCTGAATGACATTGTATATAAAGAAGTTTCTTTTATAAATGAATCCTGCTGAGTTATTTACTTTTGTGCTTGTCCGATGGCTGCAAACTCTAACATACACTGATGGCTTTTCATGAACACTGAAAGAATAAACTATTCAAAGTTCATTTATTTATCTATTACAAATTAAGACTGCTAGAGTAATCTGCCTATAGCAAGATTTTCTGACATGTTAGCTTTTCTATTTTACAAAAATAGGAAATTTAAACACACTGTAAGTTAGAGCTTCATAATGTAACAGGAAGTATAATATACCCGCAATCTGTTGCCTTTGGAAGCAGAATATAGGAAAAAAGAAGTTCAGTAAGTTTTCTTAAATAATTGAGTTCATCTCTTCTACTTCTCAAAGCCACATGGAGTGATGGTCCATATTCTTCTAAAGCTGCTTGCTGTAAATATTCTGTATTTTTTACTGTAGGAAAAATTAAATTCAGTAAAATTCATATGAAAATTCAATTTTGACAATACTTAAAAGAATAAAAATAAAAGCAAATATAAGAGCAGAAAGGTCAATTTATTTCTAAATAAAAGGCATGCAATGTTTAATATTACCTTTTTGTCTAGCTTTAGCTATTACTTCTATATGCTTCATTGCTGCCTTCAGCATTCTTTTTGTTACAACAGTTGGAATATTCACCTGAAGAACAAATAGAAAGAGAAATTATTTGCTCTATTGCAACTAAAAAGGTAACTGAGAAATATATTTCATTCATATTATTCATTTGCTCTCATGCTTTCCCTACAGCTTATAACACACCGTCAAGATCTTGGAAAATTAGGAAATTATTTAGAATTATTTTGGAGTTATTTTGCAAATTTCATAAAAACATTCAGAAGAGATGAACAATTATCCCTTCATAATTCATAAAAACTCATCACTAAGTAATTTTCACTACTCTACCAACTTTCCCCAAGATTTTTTTTGAAGAACTTCACAAGTATTAGATTAATATAAAACAATTATGTTTATAATGAGATAATCTCTTAGTTTACTATGCTTATGCCTCAAAGTCATTAATTAAATACAGTCTCGATCCCATCACTATGTTTCTCACCTTGTAAATTCTGCGAAGTAACACAGATGCAAAAAATCGTAATGTTACTTTTAATTCATCCACAGGTGATTCATCGTCAGTTATCTCCCTACAAAATTTCAAAACAAAATAGAGCTCTGCCTTAGTTTGGCTGCGCTTTGGTTGATTTGATTTTATCAAACAATAATATTAATTTTTATTTTAGGTTTATACGAGTTTGTGAACTTTTTCTTCGTATACATTTTATAATCTTTATATTATTTCCTATGCATCTTATCTGTAAATCAACAAACCTTTGGTATTCCGAGATCTATAAACGTAAATACTAATGCTAATAATTTGAGAACTTTTCTCAAATATGCTATTTATAATTTTGAAATAATTCATATGTGCGTTCAGAATATGATTCTTGCTAATGATTTTTGGGGCCTTTCACCTTTTGGCAGAGGGTCCGTCAGGGCCCTCTTCTTGCCAATTATGCAGATGCTCAGAGCTGCCAAGGCTCAGAGAGGCCTAGTACAGGAGTAGGCAAAGTTGGCTCTTCTATGACTCGTGGACTTCAACTTCCAGACTTTCTGAGCCAATCATGCTAGCTCAGGAATTCTGGGAGTTGAAGTCCACGAGTCATAGAAGAGCCAACTTTGCCTACCCCTGGCCTAGTATGTCGGAGGTCAGGAAATGGCTCTTTAACCACTTTCTTCCAGAGAAAGCCATGGGAGATCAGACATGGCAGCCCCTCACCAACCATGGCAGTTTTCAACACACATCCCATAATATTCCATAAGCTACATGCCAGGATTGCACCACCACCTGTGGATTACCTGTTGAAATAACTAATCTGTGAATGGGAAAGTAGTTTTATTGGAGAAATAAATAAAGGAAGAGAGCAAGTCTGCTGCTGTTAGTACTGATTCCTTTGAATAATCGCTCCACGGAAGTTTAAAAAAATGACAGCAGAAAATCCTTCTCTTCTCCCATTCTCTGGCCATAGGTAGAAGCGACGGGGGGCACTGAGGTCTCCTCTCCTCTTTGAGGCAAGCAAAGCAGGGAGACGAACCCCATTGCTGTCAGATCTCCAATTCCAGAGTGACCATTCTATGGAACTGAAGAACTTTAGCAGAAGGTTCTGCCTCCAGTAATTGAAACCAAAGGGAGTTTCCCAACCTGCCTCTTTCCCCAGCGGTGAAATCTACTTACCTTCCCTATCGGTTCGGAAGCACCACCGTCACACACACTTTTTCACCCTCTGCGCATGCGCAGAAGGCTTTGTGCATGCACAGAGGGTTTAAAAAAGAAAATGGCGGCATCTGGGTGGAGCCTAGCGCTGCTGCCGCTACCGGTTCTCCGAACCACTGGCGGAGGCGGCCGCTACCGGTTCTCCGAACCACTGGCGGCGGCGGCCACTACCAGTACACCCAACTGGGCCGAACGGGTAGCATTTTATCTCTGCTCTTTCCTCCTGCATTTCTCATGCAAACTACATCCCTGCTCACCTTTTGCTGAAGCAAATTACAGATCAGAACAGTAGCCAACACTTTTCCTGCAGTAACTTCCTAAAAAGCAGCACTTTAATGTTGTAATTAAGTGAAGAATTCTGAGAAAGCCTTTGAAATGGTCTCCTAGAAGTTTTCACTGTAAATTTTAATTTAACTTCTATTTTAATTTTAATTTTTGCAAAGTTTAAACTGGAAAACTTGACCACTTACCAAATCTTACTAGGGAGGTTTGGAATTTAAGTTGTACCTCAGATAATAAGTCAAAATTTAATCAAAATTTCATTTATTTAAAAATTGAAGAAAATATATAAGAAAAATGTAGGTATTTATAAATGGAAACTTATAAATCAACTGAGAGGCTTGAACAAAGAGCTGAAAATCTATTGTAGTTCAAAGTGGAAAAAAAGGAACATTAAGCAGGCAAAAAGCTATAAATATACATAAACAAAACTCTGCATCACCCAGGATCCTGTCTTGTAACTAGAATTGCCAACTCCCATCAAAACTAATTCTGAAGAATGCCCCTCAAAATATAAGTATTTTGACATACTTGTATTTGCCTCAATATACATGCATGGACAATAGTCACTGACCAGGGGCCATGCTCCCAAGAAAGGGCAAGATCAGGACAAAAATGTTAAATATTAATTAAACCAACAATTATAATCAATTGCCTATAAAGCGAGGTACCCTACTGTTATCCTATCAACATACATATATTACTATTTACTACTATGACACTATTTATATTTATTACTATAACCCTATTCTACACACACACGTTTCTGGCTCACACTCAAAATACCAATATATTGATAGGCAAAAGGAAAAAAAGTTAAGTGTCCTTATCCTGTAATTAGTCATATTGAATGTCATGGATTTTATCCCCATACCTAGAGAAGTATACATACTGAACAACCTAAATAAACCTGAAAGTAAGATAACAAAACATTGTCTTATGGAGATCAGATGGAATTTCAAAGGCAAATTATATAAGAACCTTACCTGTACCAAGGATAAATAAAATTTTCTAGTACTAGCTCAAACATCTGCAAACAAGTAAAATAATTAAGATGTGTATACTAGTCAACAATAATACTTAGCACATATAAACATGCAAGAACACTAGGCAGATAATATTTTTCGCTCTGCGCTTTGTAATTCAAGTTGCTTGTTCATAATAAATGAGATAACATCAGAGGTGGGTTCCTGCCGGAGCTGCCCAGTACGCAGCTCCAGTAGGGAGTGGCAGATTTTGCAACAGCTCCGGAGCCCTCTCTGCCGGTCCACCCGGCATGTCGCCATTTTTTTCCCGGTGATTTTCGGGCGATTTTGTTTCTGCACATGCGCGGAAGCAAAATCGCGCCAAAATCTTGCAAGGGGACGCGTGCGAGAGAGAGATTTCGGCGAGATTTTGCTTCTGCGCATGCGCGGAAGCAAAATCGCATGGAGCGTGGAGATGTGCGCGCATGGCTCCGGCAGCGAGCGCATGGCTCCGGCAGCGAGGTGAGCAACCCGCCCCTGGATAACATGGTATGCAACTGAAGGACATATTCAATAACATACATAGCTACAAAGCCTACCTGAATCTATGTTCATACCGGTAGTTATAGTTTCAAGAGTACAACTAGGTAAATTCTTGCATGCATCCAGATTAAAAGACACTTGCATAATAGCACTTGGATTTTCTAATGCTGTTATGTTATCAGCAGCCAGAAAGGATTAACTATCCTACCAGGGTAGCAACTGTAAAAATAATGAAAACTGTTGTTCGTCTTGGGATTTAGAAAATATGACAAAAATGTTTATGTTTAACCATTTTTATAGCAATTGATACTGCTGCAATAAAAAAAAATCTGGTTTAAAAAATGAGTAACATGAGTTATCTATAACTGATGATGCTAAACAATTACCTCTGATAAGGAAGCATCAACTTTAGAAGGAACTTTCAGGCCCAGCCATGGCTGATAATCTTCTAATAGAGAGGCAGGTCTATAGAAACAACAAAAATATTCCATTCATCCCCATTAAGATATGAAAATATAATTACCGGTACCCCCCTGAAATACTTTAACTCACCCATGTCTATTACATTTGATATCTTCACATATAGCACAACTGCCATTCTGGGAAGATTGTTCTTGCAATTTTAATTGCTAAAAGGAAAACATAGAAAGGAATTCATTCTTCAGAATACTAGTAAAATTACTATCCATTTCAAGGTGTTTTTTGGTAACAAAATTGATCAAGCTTTGTCAGTTGTGGAAGTGAGGGAATGCAATTACTGGTAGTCCTCGACTTACGACAGTTCACTTAGTGACCGTTCAAAGTTGCAACGGCACTGAAAAAAAGTGGCTTATAACCATTTTTCACACTTATGACCATTGCAGCATGCTCATGATCACGTGATTTACATTCGGATGCTTGACAATGACAACTTTTATGACGGGTTGCAGTGTCCCAGGGTCATGTGATCACCTTTTATACGACCTTCTGAGAAGTAAGGTCAATGGGGAAACCAGATTCACTTAACAACCGTGTTACTAATTTAAGAAGTGCAGGGATTAACTTAACAAATGTGATGAGAAAAGTTGCAGAATTAGATAAAACTCACTTGACAAATTTCTCACTTAACAACAAACGTTTGGGCTCTATTGTGGTCGTAAGCTGAGGACTACCTGTATAGTATGGAAAAAATAGAAATTATTCCCCTGGCATAAATATGTTTTGAGAGACATCAGCTAGAAAGTTCAGTTAATTCACACATGGAAGCAATTCTCAAAGGTATAGAGTTTGGATCTCACTTTCAAAACATTTCTCCTTCTCTTCTGCCTTCCCTTTCTCCCCATTAATCCTTATTAGCTCTTACTGAAAGACTAACTTTCCTATCAAGCCAACCAAATCAGGGAAATAGGAATAGTTTACCTAATCTTACCTTGGATAATGCTGCAAGTGAAAACTTTGCAAGTTCCCTTTTTTAACACTAGAGTCAGTTCTGGGTTTATTTATTTAAAGCATCAGTAGTATCAAACCTTAGCTGAAAATACAGGTAGCCCTCAACTTACAACCATTCGTTTAGTGAACAGTTTGAAGCTACAATGGCACTGAAAAAAAGTGACTTATTTTTCACACTTATGACTGTTGCAGCATCCCTATGGTCACATGTTTAAAATTCGGGGCGCTTGGCAACTAGCATGTCATTTATGACGATCGCAGTGGTCCCAGGATCATGTGGCCACCTCTTGCGACCTTCTGACAAGCAAAGTCAATGGGAAAGCCATATTCACTTAACAACCTTATTAAGTTTACTGAAGTTAATAACAATTAACAATTGTGGCAAGAAAGGTTTTCAAATGGGAAAAGCCCCCCCCCCCCCAACAACTGTCTTGCTTAGCAACATAAATTTTTGGGCTCACTTAAGTTAGGGATACCTGTAAGTAGAAAAATACAAATTGCCTTAGAATCTCCCTCTCCAGTATCATAAGCTTGCCAGTATTGCTCTCATAACACCCACTTCTAAAGATTCTGTGCTTTTTTTTATATGCATGTCTCATAGCATTTTTGTATAAAAATATAGAAAGCAAAATAAGGATGAACAATGACCACGCTTCCTAAATATTAGTTCACTACTAGGTAATATATTCACTATTTATGCAGTGAACTCAACAAGATAATTCTTTATATGTTATGAATACATCCTACCCAGTAAGTCAATAAAAATCTATCAAGTAATTTAATTTATTAAAGAACAGTCTTACAATCGATTTTCTGAGAATGGTAAAAGAATGAAAACTTTTAAAAATGCCATTAAACTTATGGGTGAAGTGAAACTAACTTTATTAATCCACAATGGCAAAATGGATTTCCTGTTCCCACTATAAATCTCTACATATAGAATCCAAATTTGTCAAACAACTAGGAAATGTTTCAAAACATATAAAGGTGCAAAAGAAAAGTAAAAGAGTAAGTTTATTTAACACAACCTTAACACAATAACAAGTTTATTGCTACAACTTTATTCTTCCTTTTAGATCAAGGATATATTTAATTTGCTTCACAGCAACTAAAAGTAATTAGCAATGAATAGATCTAAAATGCCAGCTTCTCATGTAACATTTAAAAATGCTGAAGCCTGCAGGTAACACAAATAATATTTCACTATTGTCCATAAAATATATATATCAAAAGTACACTGACAAAATTATACATTACCTTGGATTTTTGTTTTATTGTAAACAGAATATTTGGTAAGAGGGTATCTGGTCCTAAGTAACAATAGAATGTTACAAATCCCGCCACAAAAGACCAGAAGATCATTAAGATGTGACGATACCTCAAAAGTAAAAGGAAAAATTACAATCCAACAGAAAGCGCAAAATAACATAGCTCTGCCTCCAACTCTGGAATATTATATTCAATACCTACATGCCCCATGTATAATTACATACCTATCAAAACAGTCATCCTGCATGGTGTATACTTCAGAAATAGCATACTCAGGCCCAATAGGCCAATTCACAGAATGTTGTATTAATATTTTGAAGGAAAAAAAAGTTACTTTGTTGTCCAGAGTCGCTCTGGATAGTGAGATGGGTGGCTTATAAATTTCATAAGTAAATAAAAATACTGTAGTTAGGAATATGTAAATATCATACATCAAGGAAGGGAAGCAACCAAAGCCCAACTTTTTTTAGTGTATCTCCTCAGTGTAAGAGTTCCAAAGTGGATATAAATACTTTATTAAAATATGAATTTGTCTTGGGTTCAAAAAAAAAGCTGGCAATTTTATGGGTTAGGGAAAAGAAGGATTTGATGCTTTAGTTTCATTTCAGCAATTTAAGGGGAAATCTCTTTACAATAACGAAAGACCAACTACTGGGATCATACTGCAGATGGAATCGGTTAAGTCCTTTGCACCTGGCACTTACTCTTGATCCTTTCCCCTACTATTTCAGAATGGAAAAAATTCCACATATACAAACCCACAAAAAACCCTGGTTATACATCCCTATTTCTATAATTCCAAAGCAGTTGCCACTCTAGGTTCAGAAAACAAAGCCATTTAAGACAAGGGACAATGGCAGGAAGCACTCATTTGTTAACCAGACTTTTTTTGCTAATTGTGTAAACACAACTGCACTGTTTCACCTTGCCTTGGAGGCTATTATGTCTTGACAATTACAATCAGAACAGCAGTTTACTTAAAAAAAAATTTTTTTAGCTATGCTTCCAAGACTCACAAGTCTGATACTATTCCTTGACCGGTCCTTTCCAGATTCTGACAATGTACTTGTTATCTGAATTTTGTTTCGTTTTGCATACAGTATGACAGCTTATAAGATTTCCTCAACCTGGCATTAACAAATGTAACTCCTATTAAGTCTTCTAAAACATCTATACCGTAAATAAATATTAAAATTCATAGTGGAGAAGGAGTTGATATCCATTGTTCTAATCAACTTCCTCAGATCTCTGAACAATTCATACCGTCCTTTCTTTCCTAAAAGGAAGTTTTGAAGCTGAACTCAAAAGAAAACCAGTCTTGTTTATATTGGAACAATTATAAATCCCTCCTTGACAACAAAATGTTCTTGTTTACAAGTGGATTATATACAGAGAGACAAAAAGTGAAATTAGCTAGACTCCTTTAGAAAGTTGGTAAGAAGGAAAACATACATGTTTATGCTAAAAGGAAGGGCATAAACATATGGTAAGAAATTAGCAAAGTTGGATAATTGACTGGGATTGGTGAAACCAATGTGTGCTATGCTTGAGTTACACCTATAGTACTGTAAACTGAATGGCTGGGGGAAGGAAAAACAATCCAGCTACTTCCATATCTTTGTATCTAATCATATCAGCATCCAATCCTTACTTGGCCAGGGGTTCTTGGGTGAGCCAGAGCCCCGTGGGAATCACATTTAAAAAGAACAAAAAAATAAGCAACCACACTTGCAACAGTAAAGTAGGTCATTACCAAAACTGGTTCTGAGTTTTATTCCTCATTTGCCAGGGCAAGTCCTACAGCCACAGTTCCACAACATTCGATAACTCTGTGGTATATATTGTGGTGGTGGTGGGAATAAAGCTTATAAAAGTAACACACATCTTTCTTCTCCAACCTAATGGAATTATTTCCTTGGAGGAGGGCGGGGGCTGTCACACAAATCCACTGACTTTTAGGAGATGGCAGCGCTACATACTTTGAGAACCACTGGGTAACTGATATGGTTACCGAGGAATCCCAGTCATATCAAAAGGCAGTCCCCCGTTGCCTCCGTTTTTAGAAAGCATCACATCTTCCCCTTCTTCATATCCTATCAAAAAGTATCATTTTCCTTCTCGAGTTATATCCTCCTCCATAGCCCCGCAGGGAGAAGCTGCGCCAGCAACACATGTAACGAAGTCCAAGCTATCTCGCTCATATCGGCCAGCACCAGACCCGGACCCAAGCGGGATTCTCTCCTTACCGGCTGAGCAGGAGCGTTGCCACACTGAACCCCAAAAGGATACAGCAAAACAAAGGGTACTGGCGGCAGGTCTCGCGCAAAACGTCCACCCGGCGCGCGCGCTGGCACAGCCTCTCCATGGCCGCGCGTGCCCACCTCATCCTGGAGGATGGGGGGGAGACTGCGCCCCCGGCTTCAGCTTGACCCGAGGATCCCCAGGCGCTCCGTAGCACACTTGAAGGGACCGAAAGCCCCTGCCTTCCGGTTTCCAACACTCGAGCCCTTCGCATCACGTGACGGAGGGCTAGACCAATAGCGTCGCTTCTCCAAGGCGGAAGATAATCCTCGCCGGCCCCCGAAGCCGTTCATGCTTACTTTCCCACCCGGGTTCCCTTAGTTAGCACCAGTACACCGCTGTTTGAAAGGAGCGGAGTTCTTTCCTTTTGATTTCTTCTCGCGATCTCTCGAGTCGCAAAAGCTATCGACCAAACAAGGATCAGGATGAGGAGGCACTTCCGCCCTTACCGTGACTCTTTTGGTTACCCTTTAGCCTGGAGGAAATAAAAGCCCATTAAAATGGCGGCGTTAATCGTTGCCGAGATGCCAGGAACGCCGAATAGCTCGCGTTCTGTTGGATGGAAGCCTTGAAATTATAAACGCGGAAGCCCTATCCCCTCCCCCCTAAAAAAAAATCACTTTTCTTCCCTCGAGATGCCTGGGCTTGATTGCAGCGTATCCTGCCCACAAATTCATAGCGGTAAAAGATGGCAGAAAGATGGGTTTTCAGCGGTGGTTGTAAACTTGGGGACCAGACGTCGCTGAATATAAATTCCAATATTCGTTCGTTTGCAGCTGGTATGGCAAATATTGAGGGACGCTGGGAGTTATACCACTTCAGCAATACCAGTATAGTTCCCGTTCATCACTTCCGATGCAAAACCAGTTGGACACCAGAGATAAATTGTATGCACCTGCTCCCCTAATGGGATATACTTGTGTGACTCCTAATTAGGTTATCGAGGACGCAGAGCAGGCTTGGTTATTAATTAACGCTTCTTGATAAAGTGCTTGTGTTTGCTGACCAATTCAGTTTGATTTTACTGAGTCGCTGTCAATTTAAAGCTGGCTACAAGCCTGTTTATTGGATGAACTCTGCTAAAAACGAGTGTGTTGCAATCCTGCAAGCCACTTATTCTTTCCTGGCTATAATGGGAGACAGCTGGTATATTTTAAATCAATTTAATCATGCACACCCAGGACTCTTCCCCAATATTATTATACTCTAGAAACCTCTCAGCTGAGCGAAGTAGAAATAATATAATCGGACTATATAATAGACCTCCAAAAGTATTTCCAAGTCCGTATCTGTATCTTTAAAACCATGAAAAATTTGGGTTTGAAATATTTAAAGGAATATATTTTTAAAATATTTTCTTGACCCGAGTGGAAATTTTTGGATATTTGTCATGCCCCTTATCCAATGAAATTTGATGCATGAGAACAGGAAACCCAGCCTTCTCTATCGGGAACTCCAATTATGGAAAGTCTTTGAGTTATTAATACTGAAAGTGTAACACTCCTTTGAGGTATTAAAATGTATTTGAAACTTTTTGAGTTTTGTATTTTAAAGTTTAAGTAACTGCATTATATTGAAAGGTGGTTTTATGTCATATACTTATGCTGGGATGTATTCCTTTAATAATGTCATCCATAATGATAACTACTATTATTGTGCAAGTCAAAATTCATATAAAATTTACTCGCAGGAAAAATAGCTTCTTTGATAAACCTAATTTGGCTTGCTATGTATGCAGTGTGACCTGGATCATTAAGTATAAGTTTAAAAAAATCTTTTTAAGATTTCATTTTGTAGCATGAACAAAAAGCATAGTACTGATTATCATGCCATATTCCCACAATCTAATGTGAGTTGGGATGTTTAAAACCAAAACTAATTTAAAGTACTATAGTTTCCTTATCTTTAGACATTTTTCTTTCAGAAAATTCAATGTTATTTTAACAAAGCATACACATTTTGTACTTTAGCTTACAATGAAACAGTCAATATCCAACAAAAATTAAAAGTAGTTTCAGAATTAAACTACTAAGTATGAATGCAAACTATACAAAATGGGCATTCTCAAATCGCAAATATGAGTTTCACTTGAATAGTCTTTAAAAAAACTAATGCAAGTCTGGTTATTCTTGACACAACCATCCAAATGTCTGTACATGTAATTTTCTCATATACCGTGTCCCAGCCTGTAATCCCACTACAAATAAGTGCTTTGGTACTGGCATAGACTTCATGATTCCGTTTGAAGTACAGTGGATTATTAAAGCAGTTGCGATCAAGATAGAGTACTCGTATATTAATATTCTATGAATGGTTTTTCTATTCCTAGGCTAACTTATATAGATCACATTTAGAAACCGCCAATCTCCCTTATAGAACATTTCTGGGTGGTGTATATGTAGGCATAAAAATACAAAAGCTATATATAATTAGCATGTTTTACGTCTCCTCTGTGCTCCTCTGTGGGCAGCACAGCCAGGCCTACAGACTTTTCCAAAAGGCCAGGAAAGGGAGCTCGCCTCGCTTCTGGGGGGAGAAAATTTCAAAGGGCAACTTGCATCATTTTACCCCCAATCTCTGTATCTGTGAATTCATGGACATTTCCAAATTGAATGTGAGTTAGTGTGCTAGGCAGGATACTGCCAAATTTTCCTTCTTCCCATCTTTTGTCTGCAGATGGGATAAAATGAAGGAATTCCTTCCATTTAAGAATTTTATCTCACCTGTTTTAAATCACATATACCAAAATGTTATTACCTACTTACCTGCATTGTTTGTGCACTTCTTCAGAATAGCAGACAATCATACTAACATATCCCTATTCTAGAAGGGTGTGTGAATATTAGGATTAAATATGTATGACATTGTTTAACTTTATGTTTCTAAGTGTTTCAACGCATGTACTATTCCTAGAATTCCAAGTCTTTTTTTGGGGGGAAGCAGTATACACTTCATATAACATTTTGAAATTTTGTTCTAAAAAGTATTAACGTATAATTTTTTTCACTGGAATACTGTGGCATAACACAACTATAGTACATACAACGTCAGGTTTGTTCTTTTGCAGCAATTAAATCCAACAAAGCTCATTGCTTGATTAAATGTAGCATCCAGTTAGTCATTCATATTTAACTTATAAGCAAATACTGATTCTAATCTCAAAAGTAAATTGTACAATCTTAAGCAATTTACAACTATTTCATTTTTAAGGAATATCCTTTTTTGGAATCATTTGAGTTTAATTTCCAATGTGTATTTTTTCCCACCTTTTACTGTAATAAAGTATAATTAACATCACCCCTATTTATTTCATAGAATGTAATTTTCTACCAAGGACTATCAAAAATATATGCATACTTTTTAAGAGTTTTCTTTTTAAGTCATCTTTTATATCAAAGGGCAAAGAGAATTTCAGGATACCTTTATGTAGCTGACACTTCTCAGTTAATGATTTCTTGTCAGAATATTCTATAGTGTCTTAAATTGTGTTTAATTTTTGATGATCATGCCAATACATAGCAAACTATTCAAATAGTTGCAATTGCCTTCTTTCAGAATTTTTTTAAGCTCCCCCATCTAGTTTTTAAGGATTTCCAGATATTTTTTTCCATTTCAGCCAAGCTCAGTTATATACTACCTGTGATATAAGAGTACTTGTTACAGTATAAACCATCACATTTAGTTTACTCACTACTTCTTATATTCACTAATGTTTGCAAACATAGTTGCTTATCAAGTTCACTTTAGTTCAGCTATATGCTATGTAATATAGACTGTAGAGTCTAGAATAATTGCTTTAAACATGGCTTCTAAGAAATACTATTTTTCATTAAAATAGACTACCGTATTTTTCGGAGTATAAGACGCACCTTTTTACCCCAAAAGAGGGTGAAAACTTGAGTGCGTCTTATACACCGAATGTAGCCCCACCCACCCAGCCCCACCCTTTGGCCTATTGTCTTCCAGCAATTTACCTGTTTGCAGCAAACAGGGAAGAGCCTGTTAAGACAAGCAAGTCCTTAGCAGCTTCAAGATCCCCAGCTGATTTGCCACGTGCTAAAATGAAACTGAGAGACACCCAGATTTTTATTTTCTGCTGAACTGGATGTAAGGGGTAACTGGATGTTATAGTGAATAATTATAAATGTCTGTAGAATGTTGAAATTATTAGACTTATTTTTTAAAGACTGCTTTATTATTGTTCTAGAGCCAGGGGTCTCCAACCTTGGCAATTTTAAGACTTGTGGACTTCAACTCCCAGAATTCCACAGCCAGCCTTGTTAGCTTTGCTGGCTGTGGGATTCTGGGAGTTGAAGTCCACAAATCTTAAAGTTGCCAAGGTTGGAGATCTCTGTAAATCTAGACAACTTAACAAAATAAAGAAGCTTTTTAAAATAAATGCTTGCTCTGAAGAGGTCCAGTGTTATTGTATCTTCTTTTAAATAATAGAGAATAATGTATACTTCTAGAAATTGTAATTAATTTTAAAAGCTCTGTAAAAGTGTAGTCTGAAATGTAACAGTGTCCTGTTTAGTATTAGAGTTAAATCCTGACTTACCTTGGAGTAGATCTATTTAAATAATTGGGAGGAGTTAGTGTGACTACATTTAAGAAAACTTTCTGGCATAATGTACATTTCTCCAATTCTTTGCTATTTCTATGGGTCAGGCACACATGCACAGAAATACACAGCAAACAGTGTATATCATCTGTGCTGTTTGGCAAATTGCTTGGAGGCAGAGGCCTTTTTTCCTTGTTTTCCTCCCCCAAAACTAAGGTGCATCTTATACTCCGGTGCGTCTTATACTCCGAAAAATACGGTAGTTCCAATCCTTGGTCTTCTATAAGCTGCAATAGTAACTTGCATAAGTTACTCAATTCTGGAGCACAAATACCTTCATTAATATATAACACAGAATTATATACCTCCAACATTCCTGCTGTAATGCAATAGTAAAACTCTGACTTAATATGACAACAGGATGTGTGATTTTTCGTAAGCATCAGATCCTGATAACTTCAATAAATGTTGATGTGATCTACAACAGTGACATCCGTCATGATCAATTCAGTGTTATCTAAAATCATATATCTATATATCCATTAGTGAAATCTCAATTTCCTTTACATATTCAACTTTAAAATTTTCAAAATTAACATATTCTCTTAAAAGATCAATTTTCCCACAATACAAGTTTCCACATGCATTTTACTGTAGCTTTATCATTAAACTGTTAAAAAAACTGCACCAATTTCAGAACAGTGCAAATAATGTTTAATTGTAAAAGTCAGAATGGCTTGAATTCATAATTATTCAAGAACACTGTCAAGATTCTGTTACTTATTACTCACCATTGCTTACAAACTCTACAGATAAGTCAATTCCAGTCCATTTTGACATGTATCCTATAGCCCACCTTCTCTTGCGGACATGTGATTACAATTTCAGCTTCCATATTATTGTAAATTTTCATTTTTCATCTGCATCAATATTTGTTCTGAATAAATAATCATTTACTCCCCTCCCCCCAATTCAAAATCAGTTATGCTTGAAAACTTTTAAGAAGTTTGTTTTTCAGCAATGGGAGGGATTTGGAAGATCCAAGTTAAGATGGTATTCCCTCTTTCTAAAATTCCTATAAAGAATCAGGTCAGATTTGGCATGAACACTTGACAGTGCTCTTCATTAAACCATGACAGTAAAGATGCCAGTTAGCACACAACCTCATTGAAGGGAGCATTTCAACCTCCTTGGCACTGGGATTGCCAATACCAAGGATTACAATGAAATCAAAATTTAAGGCTACATTTAGCAACCTAAATTCCATAAACCTCATCCTATCAAGTTTAAGATTTTAGAAGCTGATGCAACACTCATATTTCTTATTCAAATATGAAAAGTAGAACTTTACCATGGGCAGCATATGAAACTGTGGCAATAGGTGTTTCATTAAGCAATGACTTTTTACCATCAGCCACTTAGC